>VDFB02047209.1:0-17200 GCA_007258455.2 Sequoia sempervirens | reverse complement strand
GAGAGAGGTTTTTTGGCTTCTATTTTGGCTGAGAGACCTTGTTGTTCTTCAGAGGAAAGGGACTTTCTGGCTTGGGGCCATGAACCTAAGGGTATCTACTCTATTGTTCAAGGATATGATGCATTGGTGTCTCAACATGTTGAGGTGGGATTTTATCCTTGGTGGAAGTGCATATGGAATAAGGTTGGGTGGCCCGAATGCAATATGTTCTTATGGCTTCTAAGCCATAATAAATGCCTTACCGAGGAGAATATCAAGAAACACGGCTTATGTGGGCCCTCTTCTTTTTTTTTATGTGGATGTGGTGAAGAAAGTACTTCTCATCTATTTTTCCAATGCTCTTATGCATTGGAAATTTGGAGACTGTGGTGGAAGATTTGGAAAAAACCTTTTAGGTTTTCCTTATCCTTACAAGATTTCTAGGAAAATTTGGGACATCCTCTAGTTTCAGCTTCTTATTTAGTGGTTCCTTAGGAGTTGGGGCCGTCTATTATTATCTGGCAGATTTGGTTGGAAAGGAATCGATGAATTTTTCATGATTGTCGTCAGATGGTTTTGCAAGTTTGGCATAAGGTGCAAAGTATTTTGAAGGAAACAATCTCAGCTAAATTTGACTTGGATGAGCCTATGTCATCTTCAAATAGGCAATTTTCTTCTAGTCTTGAGCTTCCTTCCCCTCTTGGTCACCAAGGGATTAGGAGGAGAATTCAAATTATTCTAATAAAGTGAATAGAGCGAGGCAGTGGTACCACCCTCCTAATGGGTTTCTCCAAATTAACACTGACGGATTTGCTTGAGGCAATCCTGGAGTTGTTGGTATAGGAGGTGTGGGTCATGATAGTAGGGGAAATGTACAATTCTTCTTCTCCATACACATGGGTGTGTAGTCTAATAACCATATGGAAGCTTGTGCTATTCTTAGGCTCTTGAGCGAGCTATTGAGAGTGGGTGGCAGAATGTGATTTGTGAGACTAATTCTATGATTTTGGTCTCTCTTCTTAATAAGAGAGATTTCCAGGGCTCGGCATGGAGATTGGTTCTAATTGTGAAGCCAATCCTTCATCTTGCTTCAAATTTTGAACACATTTAATTTGTTCAAATTCCCAGGGAATGGAACAGGGTTGTTGATTGCCTTGCTAAATGGGCTTCTGAAGGTCTGCGGGTTTGGAATGTGGATGATTGGAGACAATTGGATATGGATAAAATTAACTCTTTTTCTAGACTCCTAGATGAAGATTAGAAGGTGTAGTTGTGTGTTCTTGTTGGTTGGTTTTTCTTTGGGGCTTTGTGCTCTGGTTGGTTGATTTTCTTTGGTTGTTTTCTACTGACTTTGGCTAGTTTGGCCTCTTATTTTATTTGATGGCTCTTCCTTGAATAAAGATTTTTCACCCCTTTTTATTAAAAAAAAGAACATCAAAAAATTGTTACTTGTGCTTGAAAAGGATACACCGAACCTGGACTCTCCTATATGATTAAGAGAATCAATGGAACCAACGAGAAACATTCATACTTAGTAATTAGGTATGCAATTATATTTGATATCTTCTAGCACTAACTCATTTGACTGCAAAATACAATGAAACTTTCCAACGAAAGATATATAATTAGATGTATCATTGGGTACCTATGTATTTAATGTGAAATTTTCAAAAAAAAATTAAATTTATGCCCGATGTTCATCGAAATTGCGACACTCCATGATTTTCATTACTATTTCGACATACACTTAAAGTCAACCATCCCCTTCCATCAATTTGTGGGCCGACATATGGTTAGCCTCCTTAATTTGTGGGCCAACGAGTATATGGTTAGCATTTGTCGGGGTTTTGACAAATGTTTTTTAATAAATAAATGTGATTTCGACAATTTATCTATACTTGCGATAGTGTTTTGCTATACTTGTGAATTTGCTATACTTGGGAATTTGCTATACTTGTGATACTTTGTGGAGCTTATAGGCTAAATTTTTTTGGTGCAAAATATCAAAATTGTTAGATTTTGTTACCTGTCTATGATTAAACATTATTGGAGTATGAGTTTGATATTTTTTGAAGATCTAAATATTCAAGCTTGGTAAAGAAAAATCATGTCAGATAATATTAGTGCAGAACAAAATGAAGAGACACTTGGTAGATTGTGGGCTAGATTGAAAAGAAAGGGTTATGGGAAATGTTATTATCCTTGCAATAATTGCAAGGGCTTAACGATGAGAAGATTTTTAATCACAACAGTTGAGAAACATTATAGGCAGCATGGTCACGTTGAAGGGGGGCATGATCATCATCCATTAGTAAGTTTTTCATTATATGTCTTTATATTGATTGAATTTGTAAATGTTTATATCGTTTTAACATTTTTTATATATAAAAAAAATCACTTGATCATGATCATGGTTTATTTGTGTTGATCATTATTATAAAGGTGGGGTGCCCTAGGGCACATGATATGGATTATCACAGCCCGAAGAATGTGAAGACTTTACCGTGAAGGAGAACATACGTTATGAATATCAAGATAAAGTTAATGATCCCTGGAAGATGGAATTGCTAGAAACACGATTTAAAGAAGATGATGGTACAAATACATTTGATCCATGGCACGCATTTAGGTAAGCGATAATCGCGATGATGGAGATGACTTTTGATGTTCATGATTTGCAACGAAGCCATCCGGGCCCTTGCGGGCTCCCACGACTGCTCTTATCTTGTTGTAGTGATGGCACGGTGGAGAAAACGAAGGAGTTGAATGGACATCCAACGCGCATCTCTATGGATGTTAAAAGGTATGTAATATATGTCATCTTTTTTTATCTATTTTTTGTTATTAGTTCATCACTAGTAAATAAAGGATGAAATATGTACAATTAATATTCTCTATATTAACAAATTTTTTTTTTTTTTGTAGATTGATAAGTGAATTTTTGTTACCACCATCAAATATTTTTACCTTGCTCACATATTAAGGATTCTCACTTATTATAAGAAGAAGATATTGGATAGAATTATCAAGCAATAGATGCATGTCCCAATGATCCATATTATATATCATAAACAACATAGATTTTAACACTTAATGCTCGAATGTCATATTAGTAGATATTAAAAAGCCGGATCATCTAAAAAAAAGGTGCCTTAGAAAAGGATTCTTCATTATATTCCTCATTGATGATATTCCACGTATGCAGCGATTTATTTAGGTCAAAGCAGCACAATTTATGGATTACCATTACTGCGGAATAGAAGTGGAGATGAGGAATTCTTTGAATATACGTGAATGGTTCTACATTTAGGGACGCCTGGGAGGAAAAATGGCCACACTTTAAAGAAGAACCGCAAATCCTGACTTTCATTTGGCGGTAGGATGAATTATCAATCCATTTTAAAATTTGAAATCTATTATTTACTTAGTGTAGCCTATTTTTTTTAATCTAACCAATAACATTCCTCCATGGATGTCAATAAGAGGGAGCACGAAAATGTTAGCGTAGTTATTTCGAGGGTATTTGTTTGCATCAATTTTTTGCTTTAACATAGTATTGTATCTCATTTGTCTTATTTGTTGCATAATAAGCTGCCATTTTTTTTTTTCATTAATAGTCATACATTAATTTTATATATTATATTGCAGTAAAATGGATTTATAATAATTATGTAATGTTTATATTTCATTCAACTAGGTAAAATTACCAAGGATTGGGAATGTATGAATGTATATATCGAGCCTCTTATCAATGAGTTACTAAAGTTATGGAATGACGTCACTATGCATGACGTCTCTACACCAATAGGACAAAGACAATTTCAATTCCATGAAATGCTTGTATGGACAATTCATGATGCCCCAGGGCTAACACATTTTTGTAGTATGTTATAACGTTCGACTGCACTTTAACAATATTTAATTTGATGAAGTAGATATCATGAATGATTTTAAAATAATCTATTCATTATATATAATTATAAAAATTGACATATTTAATCCCAGTCTATATATGCTGGAAGTCTTGGTCTTCTTTAAACAAGGGAAAATTTGCATGTCAGGTTTGTGGTCCAAAGATGAAATAACTTCTAAATGGATTCCAACAGTTTAAGAGAAATAGGTGTTTGATGAGTATAGGCACTTCCTCCACAGAATTCATAAGTATCGAAATACTGAAAAACATCTTTTCAATGGGAAAGAAGAGACTACAAAACCACGAAGAATGACACCTTGCCTATGGAAGTTGGAATATAATAGAATTAATCGTCAAGGTTATACATCGGATCAAATTATTTATCATATATGATATAATTTGATTTACTATTTTTATATTACATGTTTTGTTTGCTGTATTTTATAATTGACAATGATTGTTATTTGTTAATTTGTTTAACTTATATGCTCAATGAGAAAATTAGAGGCATTATTGATTAGATTCAGGGGTGAAAAGGAGTTATCCCGGAGACAATTTGGTAGGTTCCCTACTATGAGCAGCTACAAATTTGTGCATTTTTACATTACAATGCATATCAAAAGAATATAATAGAAATATTATGGAAAATAATGTGGATTGGAGGCATGACAGAAAAGAAATTTGTCAAAATTTGTGGTATTGAAACCAATCATGCATTGAAAATATGCATTTCATTAGTAGCATTAGGAACCAAATTATATAAAACATACGTTTAATTAAAGGAGTGGCTAATGTACTATAAAAGAAGTCCTTCCTACGAAAATTTGATTTCCATGACATTTTTACTCTGAGCAGCAAACAAATATCATAACAAAGAAAATTGAAAGATTTAGGTGGGGATAGAAAAGCATGATTAGCATACCTTCATTAGGTAATTATTCTGATTATATTTTATATATAATGTACTTTTCAATGTATTATGTTTACTAGTTTGGAAGAAATAATTGAATCATTTTATAATTTATTGGAGTATATTTCTACCTCTATCTCTCCTAGACAACTTCGACAACAATGTCAAGCAAGTTATATATGATCTTGGAAAATACATGAGGTAAGTAGCGATATTTGTTCAATTTGTTGTATAGATCTTATATTTTCCATTTGTTTTACTTGTTATCTAATATATTGTATATTTTTGTTAAATCTCATTAATATATTTGCGCCTTGAATCACTTGTAGATGGTTGTCATCTAAACAAATCCATAAAGAAAATATAAATTATTGGAAGAGAAAAATTTCTCATCTAATGTGTGAAATGCAAAAGTGTCTACCTTTGACATTTTTCAATGCACAAGAACACTACCTCATACACCAAGTTGAGGAGATTCAATTGTGTGGACCTATATACACAAGGTCAATGTGGATGGTTAAGAGGCACTTGAAATTTTTGAAGGCTTTGGTTAGACAAAGAGCACATCATGAGGGTTCTATGGTGGAGGGATATATGGTATACCAGGCCATGGTGTACATTATTGAATATCTTCCTAAGTTTGCAACAAAGATCCATGTAGATCGCATTTGGGATCCCAACTCCATTAACAAATTTGAAGGGGAGTACTTGATGGGGAAAGGTAGATTGAGGAAAGTGAGAGGTAATTGTAAGATGGTCATGGAGATTAATTAGAATACATTTTACATTTCCTTTAATTGCTTGAAAAGAAACAACAGAGAACTAGTCCAAATGAAAGAATCTTCCACACACAAATAGAAAAGTATCGGTATTGTATTACTCCAGAAAATAAGTCTTTCATTGTTGGTGCCTAATTTTACCCACTATGTCATCACAACGTCTTACTTTGATTATTCCCTTGTCGGCGTAACTTGAGATGTGTTCTCCTAACTAAATGTTATCGGTGTAAGATGTGTCATCGAGCAGTCCATTTTCTATTGTTCCGATATCAATGTGTTCCTCCGATGAAATATATCGGTGTACCTCATGCCAAAATCCCAAGCAAGTCTATCTTTTACTTTCTTGAATAACCCATCGGTAGAACAAAAAGAATGTGTCCCCAATACCTGCCTTTTATCTTCATCGAAGTAGTATATGAGATCAGAATTGTCACTTGTTAGGCTTCTAATGGTTGGTGATGAGTATTTTTTCAGGGAAACTTTCATGAGTTATGCTGATATGCATTTCCTGTTGTGCTACATTCTCTATTTGTTTCTTTTTAATCAAAATATACAGCCCAATTTCTTCTGTCGATCGATATGAATGCAATGTGCCTATGTCGATATTGTATAATGTGCTTCCTCGTTCATGTTGTTAGCTCTCAAAAACGCAGGTAAAAATACCTAAAGAGGTTGCCAAACTCTTGGTACGTTTCAGGGTAAGATACAAGGCCAAATGGTTTTAGACCTTCTTCTCTTCAGGTGCTTCCAGACCTAGGTGGGTCTACCTATGTGAATGAAGCAGACTTGAACTATGTGATTCCTCCTACAACAGTCTATTCACAATGGCAATTTGAAAGTGAACAAATGTACTACTAATCTAGTATAAATTGTATAAGCAATATCAAAGAAATATGTTCAGTTAACAGATGTAAAACGTTTAAAATGAAATGAAACTAAGTGATGAAATGTGAAGACCAGTGCTTTGTTGGGTATATGGAGTCAAGTAGAAATCAGAGACAAGTGACTTATGATTGGAAATAATTCAAACTGTTTGGCACTTCTATGTTTATAACTTGTATAAACAGGCAAGGATGCAATTATCAGATTCTTCTTTAATAATCCAAAATAATATTCCTAAGTTGTGAATAATCAAGAGGACTTTAATCTTTACTTGAAAGACCCAATTAATTATGCCACACAGATACAGCAAATGTGCACTAATAAATTGAAAATATGCTTGATATATCAATTTAAACAACAGAGTAATATTAAATATGGAGACAATCTAGCAATATCTTCAATTAACTTAACAAACAATTGATACCAACATAGAGCCACTGAATCAAAAAATTTCCATTAACTTCATCAAAAAATTTACACATGCATCTTGGTCCTTTCTGATGTAAAAATTGTATCAATCCCTATTCTCCTACTTCTTCTATCTACTCCTATTTTAATAATTTTTTCTTGGTCCTGGTCTCTCTTATTTATAGGAGAGGGAACAAGCTTCAGACCAAAATACATGACTTTTGATAACAAAACTTAACTAACATGTAAAATATAACTAAAACAATTAACAACTAACACATGAAAATTATGTTAATCTCCGAGTAAAAGCTTGAGTCACCAAAGACATGTGCAAAGCTTTTACTTTATGATAATCATCATTGATAGTGATTAATCTTCATTTGAACCAAGGTATTTCTCCTACCACTTGCTTATGGTTAAATCATTCGGCCACTTGTATTCCTATGTAGTAGTGAAGTTTGATAGGTGGCTTTTCCATTTGCTATCGAGCAAGTTTCTGGCATCTACAATGAACTTTGTATAACCATCATCCAATGCAATAATTCCATCAAGCAGAGCATGAAATTTTTCCAGATTGATATTACCATCACCCTGTATATGTGTCAAACATTGTGGAACCATTTGATCAAATTCATTTCTCCATTCATCCACATCCTTGAGTTGACCATCACCTTTAACGATCAGGGGGATAAAACTATGTTTTATTGAATCAAATGAATTCCTTATGTTTTCTACCTTCTTCATATCAATCAAATACTTATGCTCATCAATGATTCCTTTTACCATTTCTTGAGTAGGTTTTAACCTTGGGGGTGCATCAAGATCTCTTTGTGTGGCTTTACAGAGAGTGGCTAAGATATGGTAAGTGGGTTGCCATCTTTTCTGCAATTCCTCTAAGATAGGGGAATTAGTATTTATCTGTTCTAGAGTTTTACCAAATGACTGAAGCCCTCGTGAACTCCTCTTATTTTCTCTTTTAAAACTTCAACTCTGTGTTTCGGTATTTCCTCCAAGGTACTCAAGATGTGTCATTTGATATCATCCATATTATGATTCTTTAGTTTCTCAACCTCTTCTTTCAATTGTTGAATTTTTGGGTCTTCAACTGAAGCGGGTGGATGATATACATTTGTGGCGTGTTTCAATTGTTGTTTCAATCTGACATTTTCAATGAATAACTTATTTATCTCCTCATTTGATAGTTTGAGTCTTTTCTCATACTTTGTCATCTTCTTTTCCATGTTTTCCACTACATCTCTTGTAAACATTGTTGAATGCATTGTCATGGTTGTTGCTTCTGCGGGAGTAGTGTCCTTCATAGTTCTAACCAGAGCAGACCCTCTCATTTCCTGCACCACATCTAGAAGCCTAGGCTTCCTTGTGCTTTTCTATTTTGTCCATAGGGAAAGGGTCTGGGTGGTTGGATTATATCATGTCCCTAATACTCCTTCTAAATCAAATTCTGCAACCAATTTGGGATCATCTTGAGCTCTGATTTGATCCAACATAAACACTTTGGAGAGTTCCATTCCTGGTATAATGAGCATGTTACTTTTCAACACTAACTCCCTTGCTTCTTTAGGAGTAATATTGACATTGTCAATATTTAACTCTGCCATTGTTTGTGCCTGCACTTCTGCATGTTTCGAATCATCAACTCCAATGAGGTTAATTTTTAGTCTATCATCAAATTGTTTCATCTTCATTTTTATCCAAAAATATTTGAACTCCCTAGTATGGATAAATTCATCATCCTCCATGAATCTCAGGGAAGCAATAATTCTTTCACCATCTTGCATTTCATCAATAGCCTCCTTTGATATTCTCATCTTGGGATCATGAGGCTCAAGGATTTTTTTTTTCTCTGCAACCTCTTTTATCTCAGCCAAAGTTAAGACTGCCTCTTGTTCTTCATCACTTGACTCATAGTCCACTAGTGACCTAATCTTTTGTTTCTTAGTAGGAGGCTCATTTGTTTGAGATGGACCTGATGGATGAATTGGTGATGAAGGTGGTTTATGTGATGTAGTGGCTATGGATGTTGGTGGTTGGGGTGTAGGAAGTGGGGTTGATTTCTCTTCTTGAGTCTTTTTAGATAATTCATCAAATTTACCAAGGACTAATTGCATTCTTTTCAACAAATCTGGCTCCTCATCAAAAAACCCCTTCAACTTCTTATCTTTTCCTCTCTCTTGATTCTCCTATCTCATCATCATTAACCATCTTTTCCTTCTTTCAAACACATCTGCAAAATAGACTAGGTTTCTTATTACATCCTCTTCTGGATCAAATTCATGTGTTATTGCCCTCTTTGTGAGTACTTCTGATATTGTTGATGTGGCCTTCTAGATCACATATTCTCTTTTTCCCTAAACTGAGAGAAAAATTAGCTTTTATAAATCTCTGCAACTCCTCCAACATATCTGATCCAATTGACAATTCTTCAAATACCGTCAAATCAGGTAGAAATGTGCCTTTTTCTGATTTTTCATCAAATCATGCTCCATCCATAGAATTTTCCACATAAATTCTAAAAACAATACTCTGTTAGGCACAAATTTTGGTAAAATATGAGGGTCCTGATCATAACCATATACCCTGATGATGGTGTGTTGTGGCATCAAAACCAATCAGCATAATTATGTGTAAAACCTTGATTCAGTTTGTATTGCAGGGGTCTCATGACATCCATTAGGGATTGTGGTAATCTTAATGTAGGAAAACCAAGCTGAGCAATCAGTCTGATGACAAAATCATCCATAAATACAACATAATCACTTTCATTGCATTTACTATCCCAAATATAAAACCAATTTTGTATTGGGAGCATAACTCGATTCTCATGTGTTCTCAATTTCATCCTCTTTGTCCATTTTGTTTCATTTTGAGATAGAATCAAATGACATAATAAGGAGTAATTTCTAAAAGTTATGGGGGCCTTGGCTTCCCTAACCTGTAACAGACCTTCATGAATCTATTCCTCAATGAATGAAGCAAAATAAAACTCCACATTCGATTCAGGATGCTGGATAATCATGGCCATTCTCATCAACCCTATCGACATATTCTCCTCTACATCAACTCTAAGAATTTGACATAATGCATAGTAGGTATTTTTTAAATAGGTCTAAAAGTCGGACACTGGAAAGGGTTCAAGTCTTGAAGAGTGAATGGGAAAGACTCTATTTTTGTCACCCCCTTTCATGTGTAAGGAGAGTTCATCAGTTCTATAGGTCCTTTTCAACCTTCTATACTCTTGCTCCAGCTTCCCCAAGTCAATTTCAATGACAATCTGCCTATTTAGGTCAAAAAACCTAATTATAGCTTCCCTTTGATATCTTAACTGTGAAGACTTGACACGCTAAACATAATTTGTGACATGAATTTCTTCAATTTATGATTAGATATATGGTGAATAATAAATAAGGTGATCTCTTAGCAAAATCCTTGTAATTTCACTTTGACATTATGTTCTTTTGTCACTACCTTGAAGGTGGAATACACTAGTATACTATGGAATGTAGATTGAAATTTAAATGGATTATTATATGGTTAAAGTTTAGAAGATTCACCTAATAGATTAATGTGATATAAAATGTTACTTATAATCATGTTGGTAATGTGCAGGAAGGTAACGGTGTTAGCATGAGAAGGGAGGACCATCGAGAGAAAATCAAAAGACATCTTCTTGAGGATTTAAAGTTAATATGTTGATAGATTAAGAGGAATCAAATAAACAAACAAGGGGATAGATAAATGTTGGAATCAAATCAAATACATCCTTGGGAAGTTCTGATTGTAGCCCTATTTGACTTGGAAGGGTTGAGGTTTGATATTTTGATTGGGTGATTATGGTTGAGTAAGAATCCAATTGTAAGACATGTAATGTGAGTATGGTTGGGGTTGGAACCCCTGGTCAGGATCAAAATTCGTATGGATTCTTGTGTAGGTTTTGAAAAGGGATTATGGAGTCAATTTCCTTGGTTTTTGAACAATAATAGACCCCTAAGACCTATACCTTTGGGTTTGGAACCTTTTTAACATGTGAACTTGTCCTTGGGGTGTGAAAAGACCCCTCAAAAGTCCACATTCATGAATGTGGCGAATTCAAAAGTGTTGGGGCTTGGGAAGAGTGACTTGTCACTCTCAACCTTCTACTCCTCAAAAAGTTCTTGGAATCGACACAAGACTCACACATGTGAGAGAACTTGTGGGAAAGAGTGTGGGTTTGGAGGATCCCTTTATATCTCAATAGGATGGAAGATTTGGGCATTGCCCACTTCTCCTTATGGAGAACTCTAGTTGAGAAAGAAGAAAGAATAGGAAGAAGAAAGGAGGGTGATCAAGAGGGCTTGGTTGGAGAGGCAAGGAGGGTAGAAGAGCTTAATCTCTCATGAAAAAGATAAGTTTTCCCTTCTCCCC
This sequence comes from Sequoia sempervirens, assembly GCA_007258455.2. Taxonomy (NCBI): domain Eukaryota; kingdom Viridiplantae; phylum Streptophyta; class Pinopsida; order Cupressales; family Cupressaceae; genus Sequoia; species Sequoia sempervirens. The sequence continues at coordinate 5,907 of VDFB02047209.1, read as the reverse complement.
ACTCCTCATTGAATTAATTGTTGTAAGAAGATAGTATGCTTGTAGGAATGTTTGTTGAGTATGGTGAGTGGAGAGCTTAGATGTTATGTTATCTTTCAATCTTGTAGAATATTGAGAAGACTCCATTTATCATCTTGGAGTTAATAAAATCCTTGCTCGGGGGTATGGCTAGAGCCCATGAGGCTCCATGACGCCATTATGGTAGGGTGGAGAGCAAGACCTTGTTCATGAGTTTGTAATTTATTTATTTTCCTCAAATATTGCAGTGATATTGTAAGTCTAAAAATATGGGATTCATATTTTTCAATAAAGAAAATAAAAGAGCTAGTCTTATTCTTGTATGTGTTATTCATTGTATTTCTAAGGGTTGATGCATTATTAGAAGTTAGTATTTTGTGGTGAAATGAAGAAAATAATGGGATATAATGTGCCTACTATCTTTCTTGCATAAGGAAATGATATTTCAATCACTAGTCTTTGTTCATTGTAAGAATAAGGAAAATATACTAATCTATCAAATGGTTGTAAGTTATAATGTTAGGAATGAAATGTGCTCAATATTGAAGGTGATCCGGTGTACAGATTTGTCTAAAAATGTCATATTGAAGCTGCTAAATATCTTTATAAGAAGTTCATCTTAATGTCAAACTATATATAATTTGCTTATGACAACTAGAAATTTAGCATAGTTTAGGTTCAAGAGTATTAAGTATCTCTAGTATGTTTCTGACTATTTGATCATATGAATAAACGAAAAGAGACAATGATATAAATCCAGTTTGTAATAATTAGGAGCCTCATATTTTTGTTAAGAAAATGCCTTACTTCTGTTGAGGAAAGAAGAGAATAAAAATTTCTGTAAATGGCCTAGATGCCTGCCGTAACAAAACCGTTATGTTTAGTATCTTTACTGGAAATGCCTTATACATCTGTATATCTGCACAAGAGATCATTTAAGAGTTGTAAGTATAGAGCAATAACAATCTTAACAAAACAGCTACACAATAGGATGTAGATGTGTTCACCTATTTTCGACTACAATGCAGAGCCATGGTCCTAATGTTTCAGTGGCTGAAATAAAATAAAATAAAATAAGTAATGCTAGAACGATAACAGTGCAAAGGAGAATGAAATAAAGATACCTCAACACTGGCATGATATGTTGAGGGCCTCCACTGTGAACCTCTATCTTATTACCACCGCCACCCCCTTAACTTGGCTTCAGATTCAATCATTCCCTTTAAACTCTCCGGAGAAGGATTTAGGATACTGTAGGTAAATTTCTGAGTAGCGAGATCAACATCTCTTCATCGACTTTTCTCTATATTCCTTTCCAACACCTTAGAAAACTGTTAGTATAACCTGAGACGCATCTTAAATACTGCCAGAGATAATATATCATTGATAGAGATTGGTACAGACTCCTCAGTGGCTCCAGCATGTTGCCTAGTTTGTTTTTTAAAAAAGAAGAAGGAGAGAATAGGCTGTGCGTTTCATTATACCGGCTGATTAAACCAGTTATCATTACTGTTGACTCATCAGGATATAAAAATACTAATACCCTGCATTGGTTAAATGAGAATATCTAGTTCTTAGTGTTTGTTGTAAAAAAATAAAATAAAAAAATTTAGGCACTGTCACTTCCTTTCTGTCAGCCTGTGACACTTATTGTCATGACAGCCAATTCTAGGGTCGCCTGTACTATTTGGTTGAAAGTATGGAGCTTAACAATGCTAGTCTTATACCCAGCTTCAGATGTAGCAAGTCATATTAGTAGGGGTAGCCTAAGAAGAAGTTTAGCGCAGCCTTTGGAGGATGGAACGGCTTGTATTGTCAAATTCACAAACCTGCGCCAAAGCAAGGTAAAACAACAGCTTTAAATTCATTTATTTATTTGATGATTGAAATATTGTGACCAATATGAATATTGTAGTTCACACGCGATTTCAGATGATCCAGTATACAGCCAGCCAAGTCACAGCATTTCCTGCAAATACGTACAAGTGCTAGGATCTACATGTTTTCGGCCTCATAATATTCCATTTGTTGTTGGTCCATTAATCGAGGTGAAGGAATGGCAATTAGTGTCACCGCTTCGCTTTTTCCCCTGCTTCTTCATTCTCCGCAACATTAAGCATGGTGAAGTGTAATAGTTCGATGTTCCATGCGACTTTCATCCCGTGATCGGGTCATGTTCAACTCCTGCCAAGAATCTCGCGATTTGACCATATTGTTATAAAGGCAGCGCCGGAGTAGGGAGATATATGCTGCTATCTTGCAATGTAGGTTTTCACGAAAATCCCCGCATGCGCATCAAGGTAGCTTAATACCACCAAGCGAATGCTAACCGGTAAATGCCGCATCCTCAAATAATAACGATATTTTTTAAGAAGTGGTACTCTACAATGCGAGTAAAATTCCATGACATCTTGTGCAAGCTTAGTGGAGATTGTCTAAAAACCAAAGTGAATAAGGGTAGGTTAATGTTTGCGCTTAGCTTCTTTTATTTATTACCTTCATTCCCAAAACGTGGCACTTAAATAAGAGCCATAAAAACATTCACATAATTTAGGACATAAGAGACATTAAAGTAAGTTTTTTTAAAAAAAAGACATAAAAAAATTAAAGGCCTAAATGAGGGGCTACATGGCTTAAGAGCTTAAGATGGGGGTCTCACATTTATTAAGTTCAAATGGGAAGAAACCAAAACTAAAGAGAATTAATAGAACCTGTTCCTATAATAAGAAAGAGAGGGGAGATTCATCAAATACTTATTTTTGTCCTCTTTGATTTTTAAAGAAAAATAAATTTAAATTTAAATATGTATAAATAATTATATATTTATATTTAGTATTAAAAATTCACATAAATATTCGTAAATGGAAAATGAAATAAATAAAAAGGTGATAGGTAATTAAGTAAATAAATATCTTATATATATAGATAAGAGACATTTTTTATAAATATTAATATATTAAGATTATTTTTGGTTAAGTGTTAATATCATTAATTGATAATTATTGGTAACAATATATCGTTATAGACAATTAGAGATTTGGTAATGGCATTAATGGTTGTTATAACGGTAATAATATTTTGAGGTAAATTCAAGATTAAATAATAATATTATTAATTATAATAAAAGTATTATTATATTGCAAATTGAGATTTGAATATATTGATACCACCATTTGATTTAATAGGGTTATCTTGAATTGTGATGAGATGTTTAGATAACCATACTACTAATATTGGAGGATAATAATATTATTAATGTGATTCACGTTAACATTGATATTAATTATGAGAATATTGATATTATCATAATTAACCCTACTAACATTACTTGGCGTTAGGATTAATGTTAATGTCATTAATCTATATGACTTGGACTTGTAATCCATTCTAATGATAATGGTCTCTACCCTAGTTTAGTAGATCAAAATTTAAACATCAAGTGAAGATATAACGACCTAATCCTAATCGAATAGTCAATTGTTCCATGCAAGTTTAGTGTTGGTAGTAAACCTTGTCATCAGCTTGAGTAATAGGCCTAGTCATTAAACCTAATGGGATTAATTATGGAAAACCTTTGTAACTCCTATCTTGAGTCATTTGCTGCTAAATCAAGAGTGCATGCGATGGGCTCCACATAACTAGATTTGCTCTTCCCACTCCCTGTCCTTGGACGACATGACAATGGTGAAGTTGCACGAGGAAACTTCACTCGATGTGTATAGGGTATTACCATGTACGTGCATGATTAACAATTGTTATCATTTTATAGTATAGTTTTAAAAAAAAGTTAGTTGCAATTTTTTTTGTGTGTGAATTTTTGGGCATTACATTTTGGTATCAGAGCCCTAGGTTGCAACTCTAGGGAACTCTGGGAATAAATTAGGCATTAAGTTTGGTGTGTGTGTGTGTGGGAACATATGAACACCACTTTGTGTGAGTGATAATTAAATGTTGATAAGGAAAATTCTAAGGGACTTGCATAGTGTAGTAAATGAGAATTTTGTTTCAATTATCTAGCCCAAATAAGATTGTGAAGTACTAAATTATCAAGAATTGACTGTTTTAGATGGTTCAAGAAAATATTTAATTAATAACCTTCAACTGTTAGGAGAAACTTAATATAAACATGGTGCCTTGGTTTAAGTAAATAGGGTGAATGACTTGATACATATATCGGTCTAGTTAATAAAGGTTATGGCATCAATTTGACCTTTTGATATTAAACTTTCTTAAACCTTTGGAATGGTATAATTGAGTTTCTGAAGTGGGGTCCTTTTATAAAATATGTGAATAGTGTAATAGGTCATCACAATGGGTATTATTAAAGAAACATTATTTTGTTGACGTCCTTAGACCATAATTATTAAACACAATAATAATGTAACTTCTTAAAGTTAATTTTGTTTTGGGAGAAACTTACATTCTTGTTCAGACCTTAGTACAAATAAAGGATAGAACACCATAACTATGCTTTGGAAAATTGCAACTAGTCAAAGAGGAAAGAGTTATATGGCTCACAAAATGGATTAATGTGTTAAGAGTTGTAATTTAAATCTCTAAACCCTTAAATTCATCAAACTAACATGAGTGAAGCAATGGGAAAACCCCATATATTATGTGAAATTTGAGCACCTCATACATTTGAATTTAAAATTTTATCAAAGATTAAAATTAAACCCTTAAGGTGTAGATTGTTGGACCTAAGTCTAAGGACTTGTTCATAATTTGCAATAGATTCTAGATACTCATCAACTGCTACCTTGCGCAACTTAGACCATGGTATACATAGGACTTTCCTATTACTCAATATCTCAATTTTCATAGTGCATAAGGATTTAATTCACATTCCTGTTCAATGAATGAATCACCTTGTGGTTGTTAGGTAAAGAATTTCATGTATGATGACATCAACTAATGATGAAAGTCTTGCATTGTATAGTATGTGTAACTTAGAAAGGCGAACAAAATTGAATAAAATGGTGAAACCCTATGTCATTCAAACACTAAGTAAACCATAACCTAGTGAACTTAATAGTACGATGAAACCTATCAAACATTTTGTGTTGTTTTATCCAAGACTAAAACAAGTGAAAGAATATAATTACTAAAATTCAAGTCAAAGGTAAGAATGTATAGAAAGTTTCAACTAAGTTATAATTTTGGTGAAAATTGATTTAGGTAATGAGTAAATAATTTCCTTCTAGTAATTGAGTTTAAAACCTTGGTGAAGAGACCTTGTCAAAATATGCATTTGAAGTTACAACGTTATCTAGGGCACACACTATAAACACTTCCTTATACATAGCTAAGAACTAAAGTCTTGTTGGTGCCAAAATATGAAGGGATACATGTCATAAAGGAAGTAATAGGGTAGTCAACTAGATGTTGGCCTTGAAGGTTGTGTACATGTTATAAGAATTGAATAATCAATTATTGAATTTATGAAGTTGAGTAATGAAATATGTGTGATTCATGGCGTATTAAGTGATTGGAAAGATAAACTATATCGTTAAGAGGAACTAAGTAGAATTGTAAAACTTTCAACTAATGTTGTATTCTAAACCATTGACTGTACTCACTCTTTGAGAGAAAATCATATACATTGGAATGTAAAAGAAAAAAAAAAATAATAATAATAATAATTAAAAGTAGACATAAATTTCAAGAATTTTACTCATTTGTGCATCTTTATGTGGTTATATGGAGTTGTGATTGTAAAAATGATGATTGTAACATGTGATTAAATGGTTCAATCTTAGATAGTGAAATGTAAGATTTGTAAAAGGATATCAATGAGTTGTGAAAATTATTATTCTGTGAATTATCATGTATTTCATGCATTGAGTGTCCTTTCTTTCCCATAATATAATGTTTCAAACAAAAATGATT
>VDFB02047208.1:0-66898 GCA_007258455.2 Sequoia sempervirens | reverse complement strand
ACATTCAAAGCAGCCAGATATAAGGAAATCGGGATCTGCATTTCCTAAGTTAATAATTAGCATTAATTTCTATTTATGCAGAAATCCGATTCCCTGAATTGGTGCTCAACCATGATGGAAAGAACTAAGACTACAAAGGGGAAACGGTGATGGGGCACTCTCCTAGGTACGCCACCTCCGTTGGGGACCTGATGAGCCTCAGGATGCCAAGAGGGTACAAAGGGTACTACCTTTGGGCTTAGGAGAGATGGCATTTTCAAGGCACCCTTTGGAACCCCACTCCTCCGTCATGGATGACCAACACAGGAGGTCAAATCATAGGGAGAAGGAAATGATGGGTAAGATGAGGGGATAACGGAAAAGACACCTCCTAGATAGAACACCTCATATGAATGGCATGCACCACATGAGGCCAAGGGAGATTGTATATCCCCTTGGGTCTAGGGAAAAAGGATCCAAGGCACCCCATCAAGCCACATTCTCCCATTCTCTCCTATGATTGAACCCTCCAAGGATATTTAAATGCTTTGTGATTGAATTAGTAATTCGGCCATGAGTTCACCAATGACTAATTATGATAATCTACTAATAGGTATTATTATGGTAAATGATTATATTCTGCTAATCAGTGTGATTATGATAAATAGTTGGTAATGTGCATGCAGGGCCTCAATCGGGTGAAAGGCACTCTCTAACCTAATTGTTCATTTGGAAATTAAGGAATTAGGAAAAATTTAGGGCATTTCCAATTAGGGGACATTACAGTTTGAGATATTCTGAGGAAGAAATCCCTCAAAAAGAACAATGCTTGCGGGCGTGAAAGATCACCCAAGGGCACTAGATTGAATAATCTCATTCAGAGGTTATTATCAGAGCTTCATTGATTGCAGAAGATTGTTTCAAGTTAGACTTTGGGAGAAGATCAGATCAGAATAAATTAATTGCTGCAAATTATTGTTGCTGAATGAGCAAGAAATAGCTGGCACGTGACTCCCAAGGCAGGCCGTACACCTCCAAACAGGCCGTACAAGTCAGAGAAGTGCATGTGAGTCCCTAGGGTGAAACGCCTAAGGTTTGGGAATTGTTTCAACTCCATTGTAGGCGTCTAAGTCATATATTTATTGTGCAGCAATTTTAAGGAGGGTTTTTGGTAGCATCTGGAAATGGCGTCCAATTCTGAGAGTCTCCAGTTTGCTGATCAAACAAATTCCAGATCTGCAATATTGCATATTTGTATTACAGGTATGATTTAAATATGTCTCCTACGGCAATAATCAAATCTGAATTATTAATTCCATGCATTTGCAAGAAGGTTGTTTATTTTTTTGCAAATATGTATATTTCCTGCATTGCCTGGCAAAGACACAAAAAAGACAGAAAACAAATAAAAACAATAAAAGGAAAATTTCAGAACAGGGGGGGATATTACATGGAGTCACTTTAGATGATGTTGCTGCAAATCTAGCATCGATCTCTACATGCATTTCAAAACATGTGAGCAGCAACTGTGAGTCAATGTGACACCAATTTTATGTACGAACCCTCCCCTGTGGGGGCCTGCCAGTGTATTTGTTTGTCCATTTTCCTCTTATATTGTTCAATGATGTATACTGTCAAATAAATGAAAGACTTTCTGAAAAATAACCAAGTTTAGGCTTCATGTTCACAGCCTATCCATATTGACAATCTCATATAAAAAATTGTAGTTTAGCATAGAAAATGTAAATGTTGAATGCAATAGTAGACTGGTTTTTTACCCAACTCAGCCTAACTAAATATTGTTAGTACAATTACAGCAAATGCCAAAGTAAACACGAATACAGAATGTATAACAAATTATAAACAACGCTGCCAGATGCTAAACCAAATATATGCTTCAATTCAAAAAGAACATATTCACTTGAACAGTCAAATGAATATGTTGTTTGACATATCATAAAGAATGTTACCAGATTCTAAACCAAATATATGCTTCAGACTACAGTGAAAGATCACTTCAGCGGGACACCATTGTGTCAATCGGTTTGAATGTTGGTAACTATCATGTGTTATGATGTTAAAAATTTAATACTAGTACTTGTTGATATGTTACTTTTTAGTGATAGGTAGGTTACCTTGTGAGTGATATTTAGGTCGGTTAGGTTGGTTTACCACATCTACAACCTACAGATTTATGTGAAGGAAGCAATTGTGTCAGGAGGTGGGGAGTCCATTAACTAAATACCTTCCTTAGCATTTCCTCTGTTTTCTTCCTCATAATTAAATATGTGAAGATCCAGAATCCAACATAAACAAGATGGGAACAGAAAATAAAATCTTAATACACTTAACGTAACAGATATCAGGAAATGAAGTGAAAAAATATCAACCACCAAGCATATGAATTACTTGTGCATTATGTTCCACAGCATTTCCAGGATGGGGACATTGGGACACATTTTTGAGGACAGCAGTCCAGGAGACCATTTATTGGGGATGGCAGGAGAAGACAGTATGTGTGTGTGTGTGCCTCAGCATTTCCAGAATCGGAACAGTGCAACATGTTTTCAGGACAACACTCCAGGAGGCTGTTTATTGGGGATGGCAGAGAATAACAGTATATGTATGTATACTGGAAACTCAAATATATAAGGTTTAACCTTTCTCAAATATTAGATTTCATAAATATCTAAAATATCAGGCTACAAAAGAACACAGTATATTTATACTGAATATTTAAGAAGACAAAAAAGTGTGTACTTAGTAATTGCAATGGCTAACTTTAGAAAAAGAAATATAAGCATTGAACATATGATGCACCCAATCTGTTACTCTGCGAAACCAAACAATTCAAGAATACTACCCAACAATCCAAATTGTTCTTTTGATGAACATAGGATAACCATATTCCAAGTTTAGAGCACAATGAAAACTACTGAATAATATTACACTTTTTTATTTGTTTTTTTCTTTTTTCTAAACTGACTTTTTCTGAAAAAAAAAAAATTAAAAAGGGGAAATGTCCCCAATTTCCCTGGAGTACAGGAAGTACCCAGGCAACATCCCATGCTGTCCCCAGGACAGCAGTGGGGATAGGGTTACAGTGCTGGGGGCTGAGAACGGGTCAGCATGGAGCATCTCTTATATGACAAATCCCTGTTGATGCAAAGTTGTTTTGGATGCCTTCTAGAATACGAAATTCTTTGTTCACTATTCACAATCACAAAAGGATTATTCCTACAATTATTGTCTTTTTATACACTACTCAGTATCAAGACAAACAGACTTCATAAGGCATTGATTCCACTCTACACCAAAGAAGAAAACATTTACTAAGGAGGCTCTAATTTCTGGGCCTAAAGCTAAAAGATTTGTTTAAAATACAATTCTAAAATACTTAAAAGTAATATCTAGTAGACTCACTTTAGAAGTTGTCGGTGCAAATCCAGCATCCGCCTCTGCACTCATCCCAAAAAATATCACCACGAAATCAGCATCTCAATTCATATTCTTAATGAAATTAAGTCATCCCTAGATTAGTTATTAATAAATGAAACGTGGAATTTATGGCAGCTATTCATATACAAATAATCAACAACCACACCGGAGTTTTGTATGCTACACCATGATCATTGAAGGTTCTTGGAGAAAAACCACCATGGCCACATGAAGAAGGTATTAAAATTTACCTTACCGATTTTTAATAGTGAAGGGAGAGGCATTCATTCGATGGGACGAGGAATAAGAAAATAAAAGAGTTACTGATCATAGAAAACAAGAAGATGCTCCATACCAACAAAACATTTGACCCTTTTATAACACTGCTGAGGAATTAATGCATTCTCTGTCCGCCTGCGCTTAGGCTCCATAAAAGGAAGTCGCCCCTGTTATTAAAAATCCATAAGTACAGAAAACAGAAATTGACAAAATTGAATACTAAATGCATGACTAGATATTATAGATATAGATATAGGTATAGAGATATAAATGAACGACTATATATTATAGCAGCTTATATGATGTCCACCAAACAGAGAATAAACTACAAAAGCCATCAATGACAAACTCTTTCAAATCTATACTTTTTCCTCTAAGATAAATGTTCTCTACCTATTACAGAAAAATCATATTTTAAACAGCAAACAGTTGGTCAAAGTTGAGTCAGTTTATTCATATGCTTTATTTATTTCTCGATTTGATATCTTGCTCAATGTCAGATCCAAAACAACTCTACTTTTGTGTTTAGGTTGCCTGTCACCATGTCGGGCAAATGTCAGCCTCGAGAAGTATCAATATCAATGCATATATTTGTAATATGTTAAAGTTTTAGGCTTTTTAACCAAAAGTAGAAACAAAATCGTTACATCAGAAATATAGGATATTGGTAGACATAATAATTGGGAGTTTGTTCCTTCAAGAATAAACTCCTACTCCTACACTAAAACTGATTTTGAAAAAGATAAGCCATTGGAGGTGCAGAACCAGTCTGAAGTCAGGAAAAGGCACACAAACCAACTTAAATAAATTATATTTCAAGTTCTTGTGGCTCAACTTGTCCAGGTGAGGTAAACAATTGAACACTGTCTCTCAACTTTCTCTAGGCATGATGCCCAATGTGAACACAATTGTTTGAATAAGTTAGTTATTTCAATGTTCAACAATAGTATATTCAAAAATAGATGCTAACTTGCTACCATAGTTACCCACAAAATTGTACCCTTAACTCCTGGCACTCATCTCCCATTTGGAAATGCATCCTCATCTCCCAGAACTATATGGCAATGTCTCTGGACATTGGGAGACTTCAGATGTTTCTTTCCACGTCTATAAATCTCCTAGACACATCATTTGAAAATGGGAAACTTCACATACAGATTTATGTGATGCCCTCTATCTAACATTATTCTTTTCTTCCATTTTTTATAAAATTGAACCAGAATGATGCGAAGAAAGAAAGAACAATGTACCACATCAATGCTCACAAAGTAAACCTTAATAACTAGGTTACTGGTTTGGGTACGGGTGCAAGAACCTGGTACGACGGACGGCAAAAAAATTCCTTGGGTATGGGTACAGGAATATATAAATATAGGAAATTGTCTGTACCAAGGACAAATTAATAAAGTCAATCCTCACCAATATATACTTCTCTAGCAATCACCTCTCACCCACCAACAAGAACAGAAATGGGCTTGTCAATCCCACATGGTGTGTTGTTTCATTGAAAAGGGTACATTACAATTTCTTAGATTATATCATATAAATTACAAATGATTTTCCTTGAGTGCTGATATACGGTCGGCAAAAACTATAAGCATTAAAAAAAGGCATTAGTAGACTTGTAATTTTCTATTTTTTAAGTAAAAATTACGAAGTTTGTAGAAGAAAATTTTCTTAGTAACTGCCAAAGAGGCACAAGTTTGAAGAGAAACAACAATAAGGCTTAAAATGTATACATGAATTGAATTTTTATCAATTATAGTCATCTCCGAGGACCCCTATACCATGTTTATAAAATAATGGGATTCTTCTCTCGAACTCTATAAAATAATGGGATTCTTCTCTCGAACTCTATTTCAGATCGCAGATTTACTCCAAAAATAATAATAACATTGGGTTTGTAATATATTTATTTCCTAATATTTTTATTAATCTTTCCTTTCGTGTCTACCATCAATTCTAATATTTCAAAAATAAGTTACCAATCTTAGTTCATGTTGAGGTTGTTTGGTTCAGCTCGCAGATTTGCTAAAAAAATAATAATAACATTGGGTTTGTAATATTTATTTCCTAATATTTTTAATGTACAAGAATATATATACGCTTTATACAATATTAATAAAGCTAATATATATTAGCATATTATATTAATATTAAAAATTAATTAACATTACCTATTCATGTTATTTTCCAATTTTAATATGTCAACATTTTTTCTAAGAATCATAGTTGTACCCCCAAAAGTTTCAGGCATAATGTTGAGAGAAATATAAGTATCAAAACTAATAAATAGTTAATATAAAATATTTAAACATATAAGCAAAAATAAATCCTGATTTACTCCAAAAAAAAATTGCTCCAAATGAATTTCTTCCAAAAAAAATATGAATTACCCCTAATTTTATCTCAAAAAAATTGTAGAAAATGGTTTTTAACAAATTACTTCCATTTGTTATGATTGTTTGGTGGTTTTTGCTAGGCTACCCAATGTTTTAGGCTAAATATAGTTTTGTGTCTTTTTTCCATTCACAAGCAACTCTTTAACAGGGTATACCCATATTTGAGCAGATTTTTTAAAGCCATGAGGTAGAATATAATTATATAAACAAACATTGGGTTAACTACAAGTTCTGAGAATTACCTCTAAGTTCAAAGGGGGTTCACCTAGGTTCGTTCAAGAAAACCCTTAGGGAAAAAAGCAAGCACCTAGCCATTTCACATGCCGCATTGAACCAAGATTCGAGCTCGCAATGAATTGTACTTGAATCCTATCATGTCCCCTTGTCAAAATTAAAATAATTGGGAGACCCATAGCCTATTTCTTATTTCCCATAGGCTAAGGGATGAAGTTAGAGAAAGAATTTAATAATAATATTTTACGTTATCCCAATGACTTTACTTCTAAAACATTGTAAAAGGACAACTTATGTATTATTGTTATTTTAATAATGTGGGCCTAATGTAATATTTTATTAAAAAGTTTTTCTAAACACCTTTGGAGAGAATATTAGGCAAGAAAAGGAAACACAAATTAAAAAGGTGATCATAGGAGGAAGAGTTTCGCAATGAAGAGATCATCCTTGCTATTCTTATCAAACCCTTGTCTCAGAGCTTGAGCATTTATGTTTATCTCCATGCCCAACGACAAAAACCCTTTGGTGTAGGGAATCTGGAGGATGACAACCCTCTTGGTTTAAATTTTGTATTTGAGGACATAAAAACCTCTTATCCAGTTGAGGTGATTCCATCCAAGGCTCGCATTTGTGCTAAAAGGTTGCAATTAAATTCAGTTCTACTTTTGCAGATTAAAGATTCCAGCTGTGGTTCATGATTTCAGAGCTCATTTCAGACTTTGTGAGATTTCAAAGGTGATATCATCTTAATTTATTTGTTCTTTCAGACAAATCAGATTGTAGTTTGTTTTGCGAGGCTCTTGTACCAATTTAGAGAGGATGTACCATTGCTGGCAACAACCATTGACATTTTTGTTCTTTTTGAACTGCCATACCATGCCTTAAGGGGCTGTAAAATATTCACACCGCTAAACTTTGTTTATAGCTGGTTGTTGTACGATTCTCCCAGTCAACGGCCATACAACCTACTTCAAGCCATACCGTGTGATAACAACTCCTTAGAGTTTCATCAATCGTGCATTCAAACTTTATATTTATTATTTTGTATTCAAAAATCAATCACAAGGGGAACAATCTAAAGGCGAGAAGTTCTCAAGTGTTCTTCGCAAAAGGGAAACAGTCAACCCCTACAACCACACCACCAAAGCCTCTGAGAAGCAAGATCCAGTACGACAGTAAGAGCAGACCCATGATACAATGCCAAAAGTGTAATGAATGGGGTCACTTCGCCAGGGAGTGCCAAAACAATCAAGTTACGAGAGAAAGACTCTGTAAGTGGTGTAGACCGAGCGATCACGAAGATATCAACCACCCAAAGCAAAAAAGGCATAAATATGCTGGAGGTAGCCAACGAGGAGGTTCTAGCAATCACAAGGGCACAGACGAAGAGAGCTACTTATCTAGGCCCTCGTACGGAGAAGGAAAGACTCAGGGAGGCAAAAGCAGAAGTGGAAGAGGCAATGACCAAGGAACGAAGAACCTCCAAGGTGACTAGTACGTCGTTGCAGTCGGAGTATGAGAAAAACATCATACGATAGGTTCTCCACACAACCGTACCTATCAAGCTAGCAGACCTTTTGCAGACGATGCCCCAACTAAGAGTAGCACTCACGAATGTCATCGAAGACAACATAAACCATCAAGAGGGTCCAATCGAGCGTACAACACAGCCAACAAGAGAGGCCTTGGACCCCATGCTACTCACAGTGAACGTGGAGAGGAAGTTTTCCATCGTACAAATCGAGATCATGGGGAGGAAACTCTCCAACACCATCGTCAACTAAGGCTCTGGAGTGAACATACTAAGGAAACCTAGAAGTGTCTACGGAAGCCAACTCTCTGGCCCCCCACATTTCACCAGGTAGGTATTGATCAACATGGCACCAAACCTCTCGGTACACTAATGGCACAGAAAGTGCTTATTGGCACACTAGAGTTCCTGTTGAATTTTATTGTCATCCCTGTAGACAAGAAGGCGTACGACGCACTACAGGGGAGAGGATGGCTTATTGTTGCCAAGACAAATCATAACTGGAAGGGGAACACAGTCTCGATCGAGGGCGATGGGAGGAATTATGTCATCGACTTGAAAAACCAAGCCGTTAGTGAAGCACTGGCATCTTCTGAGTCAAAATCAAACAGGGGAGAGTCAGATATGAACTAAGGAAGGAAGGTTATGGAGCCGAAAGATGAGGGCATACTTGAACTCGAGAGTTGAGTGAAAGATGAGACAAGTTCATTGAATGGCCTATTTCATTTGCAAATGGGGGACTATGAGGTATTCCACCCAAAATGCAACATGTTGCAAGTCGGGGAGACAAAAGAAGACAAAGGTACAACCAGCCAGTCATTCCCACCAGAGTACAAATAATACAAGGAAGAGGTAGCATAATTGGACGACACACCAGCCCATAAGTTCAAACATGACAAATTGATCAAGTATGAGGAACCAACATTAAAGAAGGTGAATCTCAAACAGGAAGACAACCCTAAGACAATCCTCGTCGGTGATGATTGGGATCCCATACTGAAGGCGGTGGCGTTCAAGATTTTCATGGAGTACAAGTTGCATTCACTTGGACATACAAAAATCTAAAAAGTGTACCACCAGAATGCTGCGTACACAGGATCCCTCTCGTACGGGGAGCACAACCTGTACGAAAGAGACCCTACAAGTTGAACAAGAATTATGCCGCCAAGGTACAAGACAAGATCGAAAGGATGGTGGAAGCAAGCATCATATTTAAGGTGGAAGTGAGCGATTGGGTGTCACCAATCGTTATCCAGTTGAAGGAGTCAGAGCAGATTCGAATATGTGTGGACTTCTGATGCTTGAACGCAATAACAATCGAGGACCCGTTTCCAATCCCCTTCATCGACACGATCCTAGAGGAGGTAGTTGGACACGAAATGTACTCATTTATGGACGAGTTCTCCGGATATAACCAAATAAGCATCGCCGAAGAAGACAAATTGAAGACAATGTTTGTGGTCAAAAATGGAGTGTACGCAAACAACCAAATGCCATTCGGGTTTTGTAACGCACCAGCCACCTTTCAAAGAATCATCCTACACATTTTTGACAAGATGTCGGTTGGTAACTTCAAGGAATTTTTGGATGATTGGTCAATCTACAGTGACAAGGACAAGCATCTGAAAGAACTAGGGGAATGTATGGAGAGGTGCAAGGCAGTGCGGCTAGCACTGAATCTGAAGAAGTGTCAATTCATGGTACCACAAGGAAAGCTATCGTACCACATTGTCTGCAAGGCCATCGTACAAATGGAGGCCCCATAGAACGTCAACGAAGTGAAATCTTTTCTCGGACACGTGGGGTATTACCGAAGACTCATCAAGAATTTTGCACAAATTTCCAACCCACTTGACATACAAGGAAAGGACAGTCGTTTGTGTGGGGGGTCGAGCGAGAGAAGGCATTTAACGAGTTGAAGGTATGATTGATCAGTTCACCAATATTGGCGTACCCTAACTAAAACAAAGTGTTTCACGTACACGTTCATGCCTCAAACTATGCAATCAGAGCGACACTAACGCAAGTGGTCATACAAGGACTAGATCATCCAGTATTCTTCGCTAGTCGTTTGTTATCAAACGCAGAAAAGAACTACAATATGACGGAAAGAGAAGCCCTCAAAATGGTGTACATAGTGTAGAAGTTTATACACTACCTCTTGGCAACACCATTCACATTCTACGTGGACCACTAAGCCTTGATGTACTTAGTGAACAAACCTATAATACAAGGGAGAGTAAGTCGATGGTTGTTGTTACTGCAAGAGTTCACGTTTACGATCATCGTACGTTCGGGAAAAAGCCATGTGATCGCCGACCAACAGTCAAGAATCCGGTTTGGCAAACCTGCTGAGGGAGGACTTAACGAAGAATTTCCAGACGCTCGCTTGTTCCAGATTGCAGCACTCCCTCCGTGGTATGAGAAGATTGGCAAGTACTTGTCAATATCAACATTTCCAAAGGAGATGCTGGCAGTCGAATGCAGGAAGCTTGTACTAAAAAGCAAAACCTTCCAACTTATCAACGAGCTACTATATAAGATGGGACCAAATCAAATATTGAGACAATGTGTAATGGAGGAAGAGAATCCAAGCGTCCTAAAGGAGCCACACAAAGGCCTAGCCGGAGGACGCATGGGACCCGACGCCACAAGTAAAGTTCTCTTGGCAAGATTATGGTGGCCGACAGTACATACGAATGCCCAAGAGTGGGTGGTCGGCTATGACACATGCCAGAGAGTGGGAAAGCCTCTCAAGCAAGACTATATCCTACTATTTTCGTCCCAACCCCAGGAGTTGTTCAAACATTGGGAATTAGACATCATTGGGCCACTGAAAGTGAGCCAATTGCATCGGTGTCAGTACATAGTTTTGGCCACTGAGTACTTGCCGAAGTGGGCAGAAGCTTGAGCATTACCAATCAACACTACGCAGAGTACGGTGAGATTCATCTATGAACAGATAGTGACACGATACGGCATTCCAATCCAAATCACTACTGACCGAGGGGGGCACTTTGTCAACCACGCCATACGATTGATGATGAAAGAGTTCCAGATATTCCACAGCCTGTCAAGTCCGCACTACCTGAGAGCCAATGGCCAAGTATAATCTACAAAGAAAGTACTAGTGTCCATTATTCACAAGTCGTGCGGCGTGGAAGATGTTGACCGGGAGGAAAGATTACCCGTTGTACTATGGGCATATCGTACGACATACAAGGTCATGACCGAGCACACACCACTCCAGTTGATGTATGGCCAAGAGGCAATAGTGCCAATGGAGTACATGGTACCAAGCCTAAGGATAGCAATCAAGAATAGACTAGGCGACACGAAGAACCTGAAAGAGCAGCTATTCCAACTCAACAAGCTCGATGAACGAAGAGTGATGGCATTGTGGGCAAAGGAAGTGACGTAGAAGAGGAGGAAATTCTGGCACAATAAATATCTCTAGCAAGTGAATTTCCGATGAAGCCAGCTGGTTTTGAAGTATAATGGTCGCAACAAAATTAAGCCTGGGAAGTTCAAAGTTCGTTGGTTAAAGGACCCTTTAAAATTAGAGAAGTATGTGATAACGGAGTAGTAAAATTGGAAAATTTGGACAAAACGCTACTGCCAAACGCGATCAACTGGTCAAAGCCTAAACCATACAAAGAAAGAAGAGAAGAACCAATGCAGATCAACATGCTTGGATATGCAACAAAGGAAGATTGGGTTGTACACAGGGATGAATGCATGGAAGAACAAGACTAGGGCATAAACAGAAGCCAATATGCACTAGAAGAAGACTACGCTGTACCAAGAGGTGGAGGAGAAGAAAGACTCGCCAACAAGAGGTGGAAGGTATCGTGGAGCCTTAAGTGCACAAGCATTTAACTAATGCCCTATTCAGAACACCTGCTCTCTGCAAGAGGGTACATGGTCACTGGAAATATCATACTCAGCCAAAGAGCTTGACGAGGAAGCCCAAAGAGAAAAAGAAGAATAGGCTGCAAAAGGAGGGAACATGAACAAAATGAAAGTGACAAAGAAGAATGATGGGATGACGAGGAATGGAGTGCATATGCGGAAAAGGTGTCGTCGTGCCTCAAGACAATCATAATGATAGAAGACACCTTCGTTTCTCATGTTGATGGATACACAAACGACCTACTCAAGTACATGAGAGAAAAGAGGAGAAAGATGCTGAAGGTGGTGACGACGGACGAACTATGGCTAGTTGTGCCAAACCCAGCCAGGCCACCAACGGTCGAGGGCAAGAACACGACATGGTACCAACAATATGGCGAACGGTGCGTTGACGGAAGCTTCAAAGGTATAGGGCCCGCTACCTTACTAGATAAATGGTTTGATTTAAAATTTATGGGCAGTTGTTGTGAAGAGGAGTGCCATAAACGGCCTTCGCTTACATGTAAATGGCATTATGCTTTGGAGTTAACTGTTAAGGGTTCGAAAAGGTGACGAACCCAGACATGTGAAAAGAAAATATGGAGAGGAGAGAGAAAATGATAAGAACCGAAAAACAAATATTGAAGCAAAAATTGACGACAGAACAGTTGGAAAACGAGAAAATATTAAAGAATTTGAAAAGATGGAGAGAGGTCGTACAACCTAAACAAATCTCACCATATATGCAAGATAAAACACATTCTTGTAGCATTCAAAGGTTGGACGAAAGGCAAACAAAAAATGCCTAGGGCATCGTACAAACTAGAAATTTCGAACAACCAAGAGAAAAGCAGGAGGGTCAATGTGAACAAGCACAAAGGGAGAATTATATCGTATGGAAGGACACAAGAGGGGGCGTACGACTAGCAAACAAAGCCAAGGCGTCGGCAACAAGTAAATTAAATTCGCAAAGGGTTAAATTGCACTCGTACAGCGTACGGAAAAAGAATGAAGAGAAAGGTGTTCAAATCGTACGGCAAGTATCTGGAGAGAAAAGTAAGCATCTCATACGACACGAAGACAAGAGCCTCATACAGAATCTCAAAGGCAAAGAAATCGTACAAAAAGACTCCCAAAAGCAAACTGTACGAGAGAAATCATGCAAGGGGACGATCGTACAAGAAGTTAAGTCCATCGTACAAGTTGTTGCAAGCCTCGTATGGAATCTCAAAGGCAAAGAAATTGTAATGCATGACTCCCAAAAACAAACCGTACGGCAATATATATTGGCGAAACAGTACGATGTATGGCAAAGGAGAGACAGGGATTTAAAAAGCAAATATGTACAGTCATAGAGAACGGCTTGAGAGGTGTGGAGTTTGTGTACATGGGACTAAAAGTACCATACGGCCAAAAAAAAGTGACCAAGCCGTACCATGGAGAAAAGCGTTTACAATGTGTCGGTAAAGGGAAATTGACAAGACAATTTAACAGGGAGATAGTACTACAGACCAATGACAGTTATTGTAACGATCTTCAAAGCCGAGGTTATAACACAAGACTTCCAGTATCAAGAAGTAATTATTTTTGCCAAGGGGAGGTGGCCGCAATTAGCAACAGAGGCAAGAAGCTCCAAATAATTAGACTGAAGAGAGCAGGAGGCATGGCAACGGCAAGGGCAAGTGACGACACAATTAGTTCTAATAACATCACCTGGGAGAGCTTGAGTGGCGTGGAATGCCTCTCTTGGTGGCTTGCAGCAGCAGACGACCATATCATGAAGAAGGCGCTAAAGATGGCTCGGGTTGACAAGGAGACGCAAATGCCATTTTTCAATGCACGTGAATTTGAGCCTTACTTGAGGTAGATGTTGATACACCATGATCGACATTGTCACAGGTTTGTGATGAATTATAAGGGTTGCCAAGTGAGTATATTGTATGGAGCTCCTAAGTTTACACGAGTATTTGGAATTCCCTGCCGAGGGGATTCAATTGCAAAGCCCTCAGGAAAAATGTCTAGACAAACGAAGGAAAACCTGGTGGCGACAGTATGCCGGTCCAATCTCACACAACAAGAATGAGACAGAATATGGAGCACAAGCAACAAGGGTTTGAGGAAGAGTTTTCTCGACAATGCCGAGTGGAAATATCTATTGGACCTTATCAAAAGAAAACTCATAGGGGCGAATCGGGCTTCGAACATGGCAGTGTGGACAATTGGCCACATGATCGGGCTACACACAAGTAAAGTATACAATTGGACCATGGGGTTGTCAGAGCGCAACTGAGAGTTCATGTGTCTCAGGCACAAAGCGTCCTATATGACCTAGCACACTATTGGACTATTGTTGGACGCCATCTTTACCCAGGTGCCACCTACCAACTAGGGCAAGTTCCAGATGGTCGAACAGATAGAGGACGGGTGGCTGACAATATTTCACTGGGCCAACCTTGATGTACAAAATGTCAGCGAGGAGGTGCCACATTCATTACCGCACCCAAAGAGGAAGAGGCAAGTCGATAACTCACCACCAAGATCGAGCGATGATGATAAGAGTGGAGATGGAGACACACCAAGTACAAGAGAAGTGATGGAGTTATCTTCCAATGAGGATGACAACATAATTACGGAGGAAATGTCCTTGGCCGCAAACGTGGGGTCAGAAGAGATATAAGAGGCAATCATGATAGAGTTGCCAGCAGAGCCACAACAAGCAATAAATATAATTACATGTCCAGCAACACATACTGAGACTAAACCAGAGATGAATATCGTGGAGGCAATTGCAGTACCACCCCTATAGCCAACAGCATTCACCCTCCTAGCACCGCTAGTTGGAACGGGAAGTCCATAGCCAGCAATAACATTCACACTTCTAGCATCGCCAGTTGGAGCAGGAAGGAGACTTCCACCTAGAGTTGCAACATCAACACTAGGTGCATTGCCAATCACCTCACCAACATCGGTGCGGTCAGTTGCATCGACGCCAGTCACTCCACCAACGTCGATCTCGCCAGTTGCATCAACGCCAGTCACCACCAATGTCGATGCCGCCAATTGCAGCATTGACAAAAGTGACATTGCCAGCCACACTATCGGTGCCACTAGTTGCAGCATCGACGCCAATCACACTGCCAACCATGTCAGTACAAACGTCGGTTGCATCGGTGCCAAGTACTACAGTATCTAGGTCGATGACCACATGGGGAACAATCACATCAACAAAACCACCAGCTTCTTTTGTCGAACCACCAAGAGCACCAAGAGTGGCACAGATTGATGACTGGTTGAGTTCAGTTGGCCTGGCAATTGAGGTACCAGAGTTGCCACTGTCGAGCCCTTCGAAGACTTTGGTTTAGGACCCGGACCAGGGATGCCCACCTATCCAAATGTAACAAAGTTTCACTGCCATGATGACAGAAGAGGAGGAAACGCACCAGGATATGCCACCAGTGGTGAAAGGAGACGTCGAGCCAATGGAAGTTGTACAGGGGAGTGGGGAACCATCATTGATGGAGCCTCCCATAGCAGCCCAGGGGTCACCGCAAGCCACCCCATCAAGAGAAGAGGATGAGTCCAGTCGGTCTGAAGGACTAAGTTTGGAGATGTCAAAGCCAGATCCGTCAAATCCCTTGGGAATAGTTCAGAGGTAAGTGGAGGACCTTTAAAACATGGGAAGGCTGATGAAGGGAGTGGGGAAGATTTCCAAGCAACTCAAGATTGGTCGCTCTTCACTGGTAGCACATACAGGTGCAGCAAATTCAGGTATTTGTGCAAGTTAGATGTGAAGAGGAGTTCGTCCAAGAGGATGGCCAGCCAAGGAGACTTTGTCAAAGATAAAGCTAGGCATAAAGCACTCCAATGGTGACAAGGAGGGATGGTCGAATCCTTGCAGCCCTATTTAACACTGAGGCAACCTTTCGGGACATTTTTTATGCACTAAAACACCAACTAGTATCCACCGAAGTAGCGGTGATGAAGAGGGTGGAGACGCTTCGGCTCGTGCAGAAAGTAACAAAAAAATGGGTGGAAAACATGAAGAAGTTCCGAGCACAATTGGCCGAGAAAACCCAACTTTCCAATGCAAAAAAAAGCATGAGCATCGACTTTGGAGGCCAAGGTGATCGAAGTAGAGGAGGCACAGCACAAGGTGCAGGAAGTTTAGCAGAAGGTGAAGGAATTGGAGGAGCAGTTGGCAACGAAGGGGACAAAGGCAAACCAAGCTAAGCACCAACTAATGGAGGCGGCCTACATGGACAAAGCTGCCAGAGAACATGAGATCGTGGTCGAGCATAAACTTCAAGTACGTACGAAGGTGCAAAGACTAAGAGAGCTGGGATCCCCAGAATCCACACCGACATCATCTGTTCACCCAGGGACATCCCTGTACCCCCCACGTCCTCACACCCCCCTTCTTCTCAATAGTATATTTTGTAGTGTAATCCCCATTTTTGCTTGTCATGTCGTATGGAAGACGACTTATTTTGTGGGGGAATGATGTAGACAATCATAGTTGTAGTCGACCGTAATCGGTCGTAGCAGTAGTCAGTTGTAGTCCACCGTAGTTAATTATGTAAATTTAAGGTGAACAGATTAAATGCACAGAAAATATTTCAAAAACAGAAACAATAACACAGAAAATACCCTGGGAAAACCCTCCTCTTGAGGGAGAAAAACCCAGCAACAAAGATCTCTCTTATATTTAATATAGTAGTGGCAACAACTCACTTTACAATGAGGCCGAACACAAGGCCACAAATCAGAACCTTCACCAGATACAAGGAACAAATACAGACCTCACTTTCAGACAGTATAATTCAGACCTTCAAGAGTATTTGCAACTCAGCATTAGATAGCCTTCAATTTGTACTGGAACAATTCGCAATCTGTTCTTGAAGCGCCTGAAAGAATTCTCTTGATAGTTCACACTTGAATCAGTTCGCACTTATTCGCTCTTGACAAAAATTCGCAATCCCTGAACTTGATGATTAGCAATCTGCTAACAAGGAATTCACACTTGCAAATAATTCGCACTAGTAGATATATCACACATGAAGGTAATTCGCACTTTCTTTATGATCTTGCAAAGGACGGATGATCTTGTATATATACAACTTAGAGAGGTCGCACCTCTTCATATCATGAGGTCGGCCAAAATAAGCACAATTACAAATCATAAATGATGTCGGCCAGAATAATATTAATTTCAAATCATAAAGGATGTCGGCCTCAAGTGAAATCGTAAATAATACAAGTGAGGTCGGCCACCTCATAAATATTAGACAATAAATTAAATAGTTGGCAAGCTATCATTTAATTTATGTTTCCTTCAATAGAGCTGGAAGGATCGCCTGTAGCTATATTTATCATTAACACTCCCTCTCAGCTAGGGAGAGAACTTCCAGCTGCACAAAATCAAATCATCTCAAATCAAATATGAAGAGAAGAATATCACCTCATCGTGATATTCGATATCGTCTCCATATCAACCATAGAATGGTAAGTACAAGTGTTCATCACTTGAGTGATGTTGTCACCTCAACGTGACTTTCACCATGACTCTCTCAGAGGGTGAAACACAAGTACAACACATGTCATGGAGTCTCACACATGACACCCACCATGACTCAGCTTAGAGGGTGGAAACAAGGGCTTTCACCTCAAATTCTTCCGTCTCAGAAGAAAATGCATTAGCAAGGGCTTGCACCTCAAATTCTTCCGTCTCAAAAGAAAATGCATTGACAAGGGCTTGCACCTCAAATTCTTCCGTCTCAGAAGAAAATGCATTAACAAGGCTCACTGATACTGAGACTCTTACTCAGTCACGGCTGGATTCTCCACCATACCAAGCTTATCTCGGAAGTACTCAAACTTTATCTTGGCGAGAGGCCTGGTGAGAATATCTACCGTCTGTTCATCAGTGCTAATGTACCTCAACTCTACAGCCTTCCGCAGTACCATATCTCTAATATAGTGGTATTTGATCTCAACATGCTTGGATCTGTCATGAAACACAGGATTGACAGAAAGCTTCACACAACTCTGATTATCACAGTGAATGATAGTAGGCTCCATTGATTGTCCAAACAATCCTGCCAGGAGCTTACGAAGCCACACTGCTTCTCAAGTTGCCATAAAAGCTGCTATGTACTCGGCCTCTGCTGTACTCAATGCTACAGATGACTACTTCCTGCTGCACCAGGAAATCATAGTAGATCCCAAACTGAAGCAACAACCAGAGGTGCTCTTCCGATCTGTGACACAACCTGCCCAATCAGAATCAGTGAAACCATGTAACTCCAAGTCTGCATCTGAAGTATACCTCAACCCATATCCAACTGTGCCACGCAAGTATCTCAGATATGTTTAGCTGCAACAAGATGTATCTGTCTCGATCACACATAAACTGGCTAAGTGCACTTACTCAATAGCAAATATCAGGTCTAGTGTTAACTAGATACATCAAGGATCCAATTAGTTGTCTATAAAATGTGGGATCCACCAAATCTGAACTAGCTGCAGCCTCCTTTAATTTATGAAGATTGGTCTCCATAGGTGTAGACATGGATTTGCAATCCATCATGCCAAATCTCTTAAGTATATCAATGGTGTACTTCCCTTGACTTAGAATCATACCATCTGTTTTCTGCCAGAATTCTAAGACAAGGAAGTAATGCATGAGCCCAAGGTCCTTCATCTCAAATTCAGAAGTCAAATCCTTCTTACATTCAAGAATCAGGTGATCTTCTCCAGTGAGGATCAGATCGTCAACATATAAAACCAAAATTAATGCATCACCATTGATTACCTGAAGTAGAGATTTGAATCGAGCATCATTCTTTAAGAAACCCAAGCTTGATAGGTACCAATCAATACTTTTGTACCATGCACGAGGAGCTTGCTTAAGACCATACAAGGCCTTCTTCAGCTTGCAAACATGAGACTCCTTCCCATGAATCTCAAATCCATCAGGATGCTCTATATAAACCTCTTCCTCAATCACTCCATTGAGAAAAGCCACTTCACATCCACCGTGAATCTTCCATCCTCTAGATGCAGCAATAGCAATGATGGTTCTCGAAGGTATGGAGCAACAGGAGCAAAAGTCTCATCATAATCAACTCCCTCTTTCTGAGAAAACCCACGAGCCACAAATCTTGCCTTGTACTTCTCTATGCTTCCATCTGCAGCATGCTTAGTCTTGAATAGCCATTTAGAAGATACCACAGACTTGCCCTCGGTCTAGGAACAATATCCCAAACATCATTTTTAAGAATTGACTGATACTCCTCTGTCATAGCATCTCTCCAAACTTGAAGACTAGATGCTTCCTCAACACAGGTAGGCTCAGATTCTATAATCTGACTCATCAAGGCAACATAACTAGGAGAACTTATGTGGCCTTTTGCTTTCTCTCAATGTGCCTCTAGGAGCTGCAAAACTTTCAGCCTCTTGCATAGTGCGGCCTAGCCCATACAGGTCTCTTTCTCCCAATAACAATGTCAATAGGCCCATCAGTAGGTTCCAAGGGTTCAACAGGATCAATATCTTCTTTTGGTTCTGAAGTCTCCCTCTGAATCTCAGGAGTATGGTCAACTTCCATATCCTGAGGAGACTCTTCATTATTAATCTCCATATGAATCCCTCTGGATCTTCTGAATGCAATATCTTCCTCGAATGTGACATCCCTACTGATCTCTATCACCTTCTGACCTGGAATGTAGATTCTGTATGCTTTTCAGTTTTCACTGTATCCCACAAATATTCCCTTCTTGCCAGAAGGCTCCAGCTTGGTTCTCTTTTCTTTGGGAACATGAACATAGACAGGACAGCCAAAGATCCTCAAGTGACTAACTTCAGGCTTCTTCCCTGTAAAGGCTTCTTCTGGAGTCGTATTCTCTAGGATCTTATGAGGACTTCTGTTCTGAACATATACAGCTGTCCTGGAAGCTTCTGCCCATAGGAAGGTTTGCAAATCTTGATCATGGATCATGGCCTTTGCTGCTTCCACAATCGTTCTGTTCTTTCTTTCTGCAACACCGTTTTGTTGAGGATTATAGGGAACACAGAACTCCCTCTTAATCCCTGCATCAATACAAAAGTTCTGAAAACTAATGCGCAGCCCTTGCATGTGCCTTCGTGCTCCTGGTTGAACTTAGGAAGGCCCGTCACCATCTTCTCCATAATAGGTAGGGCTCGGAAGTGTAAGTGAGCCAATCTCCGATGCCAAAGATCACAAAGACTTGAAGAGTCATGAACCAAAGCTTGAAGAGAATGTGAGCAAACCTTGTAGAGGTTATCATGTCTAACTCGAATTACTTGAGCATCCTTGAAGCTAGAGTTCTGCATCCACACTAGAACTTTGCCTTTGGAAAAGGCAACTTGATATCCTTTATCTTCCAATGCTGATATAGAAATAAGATTGCGCTTGATTCCAGGAACCTAAAGTACATTACCCAAATGAAGTGATATGCCGGAATCCAAGTGAAGTGTAGAGGTCCCAATTCCTTTCACGGAATAGCTAGCATCATCTCCAATGATGACTTGTTCAGAAGACTCCTTCTCCATCAAACTTGATGAATGCTCCTTGAAACCGGTGATGTGTCGTGAAGCACCACTATCGATTATCCAAGTGTTGGTGTCGGAAGGTACACTGCTCGATAATGCTGAATAGAACAAATATTCACTTGAATCCTTTTGAGGAGAGGCATCATCAACATCCACAACAGTGACTTGTTGTTTAGGTCTACTTGGACAATCCTTGGCGAAGTGCCCAAATTTGTCACACCTAAAACATTGAATCTTTGACATATCCCTCTTCTTCTTAAATGGAGGTGCATCATCATTTCCCTTGTCCCTATTCCTTTTGAAGAATCCTTTCCTTCCCTCTTTTCCTTTCTTCTTTGAAGAATGGGAGGCGAGAACATGAACATCCTCATTCCTTGAACTTTGACCAATGCCTCTTGCCATCAACCTAGATTCCTCTTGAATGCAATCAGATCTTAGGCGATCAAACTTAGGCAATTTTGACCTTGCACTGATTCCCTGAATGTATGATTCCCAAGACAAAGGCAGCCCATTGAGAGCAAGCATAGTCAGATCCTTGTCCTCAACCATATGCCCAATTGTTGAGAGATGATCTCTCAAATTTGAAATCCTCATGGAGTATGCAATAACAGATTCTCCCTTAGACATCTTCACATGATGCAATTGATGCTTTAGTGCAAGGGCTCGGCTGGTATTGTTGACTTCGTACATCTCTTCCAAGGTCTTGAGCATATCTCTTGCTGTCTTCAACTTAGAGATGATAGGAACAATATGATCCTTGACAAAGTCAACCAGAATCTTCATTGCTTTGATGTCTTTCTTCAGCCACTCCTCCTTTTCTTCTTCCTCCTCAGGTTCAGAAATGCTAGACTCCACAAACTCACCCAAATCATTTTCACGCAAGGTGAGCATGATCCTAAATCCCCATGAAGTGAAATTAGTTGCACCTTCGAGTCTATCTTCAACCTTCAAGCCATTAACCATCTTGACTGAAGTAGAAGTGAGCAACAAAAGGTATGCTGATTAGCAATAATCTGATCACGATCCTCAAACCCGCTCTTATACCATGTAAATTTTAGGTGAACAGATTAAATGCACAGAAAATATTTCAAAAACAGAAACAATAACACAGCAGATACCCTGGGAAAACCCTCCTCTTGACGGAGAAAAACCCAGCAACAAAGATCTCTCTTATATTTAATATAGTAGTGGCAACAACTCACTTTACAATGAGGCCGAACACAAGGCCACAAATCAGAACCTTCACCAGATACAAGGAAGAGATACAGACCTCACTTTCAGATAATTATAATTCTTCACCATCAAGCAGTATTCGCAACTCAGCATTAGATAGCCTTCAATCTGTACTGGAACAATTCGCAATCTGTTCTTGAAGTGCCTAAAAGAATTCTCTTGATAGTTCACACTTGAATGAGTTCGCACTTATTCGCTCTTGACAAAAATTCGCAAT
Source organism: Sequoia sempervirens (assembly GCA_007258455.2). Lineage (NCBI taxonomy): Eukaryota > Viridiplantae > Streptophyta > Pinopsida > Cupressales > Cupressaceae > Sequoia > Sequoia sempervirens. The sequence continues at coordinate 45,123 of VDFB02047208.1, read as the reverse complement.
CTCTGAACTTTATGATTAGCAATCTGCCAACAAGGAATTCACACTTGCAAATAATTCGCACTAGTAGATATATCACACATGAAGGTAATTCGCACTTTCTTTATGATCTTGCAAAGGACGGATGATCTTGTATATACAACTTAGAGAGGTCGCACCTCCTCATATCATGAGGTCGGCCAGAATAAGCACAATTACAAATCATAAATGATGTCGGCCAGAATAATATTAATTTCAAATCATAAAGGATGTCGGCCTCAAGTGAAATCGTAAATAATACAAGTGAGGTCGGCCACCTCATAAATATTAGACAATAAATTAAATAGCCGACAGGCTATCATTTAATTTATGTTTCCTTCAATAGAGCTGGAAGGATCGCCTGTAGCTGTATTTATCATTAACAAATTATACTTAAATAAAACTATAGTCAAATTGTAAACATGTTATACAATGGATGTCACATGTTAGCACGGGAGAGATTATTGATTGGCTTAATAAAGCTTAAGGTCTTGAATGGTCAAAACCAAAGTGGTCTAGTTGTCTAATACAATCTGGTCTAGCTTTGGTGAACCAAAAAAAGCTTGTTTTAGATGGCTTTTACTTTAAAAAAATTGTTCAGCATTAAGTTCTTCATTCTTACGGATTGTTTACCAAAATTTGTAGTTTAAGTGAAATATGCTAACCAATTTTTTCGAAGGAATTACACAACATAACCAGCAATAGTTAACTGGATTAGCGTTAGAATCAAACTAAAAAAACCAAACTGGAAAGAACTACTCGACGTCAAGAATGTGCACTCAAGATCCCATTGCGGGCGAGGTGCTAACATATGACGGAGTGTTGAATTAAAACTAGAAATTATTAGGCGGATAACCAGCCATGAAGAACATTTCCACACTACCACCAAACAGTGGGGGAAAAAGATTACAATTAAAACAATTCGTCCGCTGCGGCGAGCATCCACAGAATTGTGGGGATTCGCCACTTGAAAGTGGGTACAATGATATAGCAGATTCTTTCTCCGCACTGGCGGTAAACCGTCCAGGGGTAATTAATTAGAATTTAATCAAGTAGTTGCAGCAATAATAATGGGTTAGATTAGTACTACTAATCAAAACCTTACAATTCAAAATACTGCAAAAACATGAATTACAATGATAGAGAAATGAGATAAGAAGATAAGAATGAATTCCAATAATGTTCTTTGCTTTCCAATGAAAGAAATATGATTAAAACAGAAAGCTTATAAATCTGATGTAAAATACTGAGTTCTGGAAATTCATATCAGCAAACTGGAAATCAATAAAATACTCATAACTCACTCATTTCACCTCCAAATTGACTGAAACTAAATGCAATGGACTTCTGGAAGGTAGGCGACCAAACTAGGAGGAAGAAACAGCAGCAATTCTCGTCCTTTATTTTCTGACACAATTCCCAATGCAAACTGAAATGTACGGCCTTGAGAAGGGGCGATTTTAGCTTTAAAAAATGTAGACTTCAAATTAAAATCCAAAACTTGGAGGAAAGGGACGCCCTTGCCAGACAAATACAATGCAAAAGTACCCAGAATCAAATTAATTTTATTCCAAGAGCTGCTAATAGAATTCACTTTCAGCTGTAGAAACATCAGCAACTTCAAAATCTGGAAAATTCTTCAAAACTTCAACTATAAGCACAAATCTGCTAGTCTGGATGAGAAGCAGCAAAAACCAACTAGGTGTTGTATTTCAAACACGAAATTGGATAGTGGCTAGGAGGTAGCATCCTCGAAGCATGAGTTCAAATGTCATTCCGATAGCATAAAAGTATGATAACATGAATGGATCAAAAGCTGGAGCAAAAACCTTCTTTAAATAAGAGCTCAAAACTCTCCAAATTCCTGAGAAGCATATCAAAGGACACAGGAGACCTTTCAAATTCCCAAAATCATTCAACTTCTCAAGATGGCGTCCAAAATGCCTAATAAGAATTTCACTTTATTTAAAAATTCACTTTTATAAAAGTGGCATCCACTTTTCCAAGGCATAATATTCTTGAAAAAAATTATTAAAACTCCTCATGAAGGCGTCACCCTTCAAGGTCCCCTTTTTAAACACAACTTAAAGTTGTTCAACTAGGCCAAGGGAGCCAACTGCATAATATAACTTTGATGCCTTTATTCATCATAAAAAATGCCTTAAGAGGATAAACAAGAACTGCAAATAAATGCTCCAACTGGACATGAAGTACTGAAAGCTGACAAACTCCATACTGCTTAAAATAGAATTTACTATAAATAGTAAACTCTCAGAAAATGCCGAGGAACCTCAGAACTGGAAACCCTAATTTTACCTCATACATGCCTACAGGCTTCCGGAATAGGCGAATGAGTGTCAGAACAGATTACTGATGAGAAGGGGACATTACAGTCCGCCCTCCTCGAAATTGCTTGTCCTCAAGCAACTGAAAAGATGGATGCAACAAAATTTGTTCTCCTTCCCACGTGGCATCTTCAATAGGCAAATTCCTCCATCTAACCAAATATTCTTTGATTGTCCTTCTCCTCAAAGAACGCTCTCTAGTATCAAGGATTTCTTCAGGAATCAACACCAACTGACCTTCCTCATCCAATGGAGGTAATTCTGATGTAGCCACCACGTTGTGTCCAATTGCCTTCTTGAGGCGTGACACATGAAAGCAATTATGTACTTTGCTTTCAGCTGGAAGCTCCAACTCATAAGCAACTTCACCAATCCTCTTGGTGATTTTGAAAGGACCATAAAAACGTGGCTTCAACTTTTCTGCACCACTTTTCTTGAGAGAAGATTGTCTATATGGCTGAAGCCTCAAATAGACCATGTCCCCAACTTCAAAAGACCTCTCAATACGCTGCTGATCAGTGTATAACTTCTGCTGATTTTGAGCTTGTTGCAGATTTTCCTTGAGAGATTTCAAGATGTCTTGGCTCTGTTGTAACATATCCTGTGCTTGTGGAGCTCTACTATCACCAAACACTAAATCAACAAAATTAGTAGCTTCATAACCATAAAGAGCCATAAAAGGTGACATCTTAATTGACATGTGATAAGAAGAGTTATAACAATACTCTCCTAAATGAAGCCATTTAATCCAAGCTCTTTGCTGTCCTGAAACATAGTTTCTCAGGTAGCCCTCTAACCATTTGTTCACAATTTCTGATTGCCCATCTGTTTGTGGGTGATAACTAGTGCTTGGAGTAAGCACTGTCCCACTCAATCTGAAGATCTCTTGCCAAAAAACACTTAGGAACTTGCTGTCCCTATCACTGACAATAGTTTTAGGCAATCCATGCAAACGGAAGACCTCTCTGAAAAACAACTCAGCCACTTGAGCTGCTGTAAATGAAGTGGTAACAGCAAAGAAATGAGCAAATTTCGTTAGTCTATCAACCACAACAAAAATACAATCACGTCCTTGCACCTTGGGCAACCCCGTGATGAAATCCATGGCAATACTTTCCCATTTCTGATTCGGAATGGGCAAAGGCTGAAGTAGACCAGCTGGATAAGAGTGTTCATTTTTATTTCTTTGGCAAATCGGACACTCTCTAATGTAGTTCAAGACTTCTTCTTTCAACCCTTTCCAAGTGAATCTTTCACGAATCTGCTTATAAGTCTTGAAAATCCCTTGATGACCAGCAAGGGGAACATCATGAAAAGATTGTAGAATCTTCTTTTTAAGCTTAGATTCTTGCACTAAAAAGATTCTATCTTTGTAGTAAATTATCCCATCAACCAACTTATACCTTTCATCAACCAAATGACCTTCTAGCAAGCTGGTTGCAAACTGATTTTTAACATAATCAGCAGCAATTAACTCCTTCCAATCTGCTGATAACTCACAAAGTGACTGCAAATGAGGCCTTCTTGAAAGAGCATCAGCCACTATGTTATTTTTCCCTTTGACATATTCAATGTCAAAGTCATATGCTTGGAGCTTACTTACCCACTTCTGCTGCCTTTCATTCAAATCCTTTTGGCGCATAAAATGTTTAAGACTATTGTGGTCAGTCTTAACAACAAATTTACTTCCCACCAAGTATTGACGGAATTTAGACAAAGCATGCATGATGGCAAGCATCTCTTTGTCATAAATAGAGTAAGTTTTTTCTGCCCCTCTCAACTTCCGGCTCTCGAAGACAATAGGATGTTTGTCTTGCATTAGAACAGCTCCAACACCTTCACCTGAAGCATCACACTGTAATTCAAAAGGTTTTGTAAAATCCGGAAGTGCCAACACTGGACACGTACTCATGATTTGCTTAAACTTATCAAAAACTTCTTGTGCCTTCTTAGTCCAAAGGAAAGCTCCTTTCTTTGTAAGATCTGTGAGAGGTGCTGCTTGATGAGAATATCCTTTCACAAATCTTCTATAAAATCCACATAACCCTAAAAATCCTCTCAAATGAGAAATATTCTTTGGAGTTGGCCAATCAAGAATGGCCCTTATCTTTTCTGGATCCACTTTTACACCCTTTGAACTGATAATATGGCCAAGATATAAGAGTTCTATCAACCCGAACTCACACTTTGATTCTTTGGCGAACAAACATTCCGCCTCTAAAATACTAAGCACTTCTTCCAAATGCTTAAGGTGCTCTTCCCATGACTTACTGAATATGAGAATATCGTCGAAGAAGACGAGCACAAACTTCCTCAACTGCTGTCTAAAAATCTTGTTCATACAAGATTGAAATGTAGCTGGAGCATTTGTCAAACCAAAAGGCATGACAAGAAATTCAAAATGCCCAAAATGGCATCTAAACATTGTCTTCTCTATATCCGCCTCCCTCATTCTGATTTGGTGATAACCTGAACGAAGATCAATCTTCGAGAAGAACATGGCCCCGTGGAGCTCATCAATAAGCTCATCAATCCTAGGGATTGGATATCTATTTTTGATGGTTTTCTGATTTAATGCGCGGTAGTCAACACACATACGCATTGTACCATCTTTCTTTTTGACCAGCACCACTGCAGAAGCAAAAGGACTCTTGCTTGGTCTAATGAAACCACTTTCCAACAACTCCTTGATGGCTTTTTCAATTTCATCTTTCTGCCTCTTTGGATAGCGGTAAGGTGTAGTCATGACAGGTTTTGCTCCTCCTTCTAACTCAATCACATGCTCAGAACCTCTTTCAGGAGGTCTTCCAGGAGGTAGGCTTCCAAAGCGTTTGCTCTTCTTTGAAAGTAAGGCTTGAATATCAGGATGATATTGCCTTTTCTCCTCTACCGGATCAGCTGGTAGAACCATACATTCAGCAGCCCATTCAACCTGATCGTGACGGATCAGCCTTTCCATCCTCTTCAAAGACACAATTCGAGGGCCTCCATTTGACATCCCTCTTAGAACAACCTTCCTTCCATTAGACTGAAATTTAAGCTCCATGGTTTGCAAATTTAATGTGATCTCACCAAGAGATCGCAGCCATTGTATGCCCAACACAACATCAGTGTCTCCAATTCCCACCACATAAAAATCATCTTTAATCTCATGATTCCCTAATTGCATAGAGAGGTTAGGAATCTTCCTTGTGCAAGACATAGTAAAACCATCAGCAACCATTACCTTGAAACCATCAAATTCTTCAGTCTTCAAACCTTTTCTAGCAACTAGTCCTTCATCAATAAAATTGTGAGTTGCTCCGGTATCAATTAGAGCAACTATCCTTTGTGAATTTACAACTCCATGAACCCGAAAGGACTCATTTTTTTGAAAACTTGATAGTTGTGCAAAAGCACTACCATCTCCCACCTCTTCGGACTTGTCTTCTGGATCTTCTTCACCTTCACTACCTGCTGATTCGTATTGCTGATCAGACGAATCAGATTCTGATCCATAATCAGAATAGCCCTCCATTCGATTTGCTTTGCCTCTTCCATAGCAACGGTGACCCTTAACCCAAGGATCACAGCAAGTGTAACAAACTCCATCTTTTCTAAGCTGTTCTTTGAGCTCTTCTGACAACCTTGGTGGAAACTTCTTGGGCAGATTTGAAGAAGGTTTTTTATCTTTCTTATGGCTGAATGGTTTTGAGTGAAACTTAGGCCTTGGGGCTGCCAACTCCATGCTCCTAGCTTTCTTGATAGCTTCATCTAACGTTGGTGGATCAAATGCTTTGACCCAACCCTTCAAAGGCTCCATTAAACCTTCAGCAAAAAGAACTACAAGTCTTCTTTCAGTAATGTTAGGCACCATTACTGACAACCTCTGAAAATCAGCCACATAGTTTTCTAGAGATCCTTGCTGTTTCAATTGTGCCAATTCTCTAAATCTCAATTCTAGATCTTTGGTATCAAACCTTTCAATCAACTTATTGGTAAACTCTCCATATGTGCGAACGAGGTTATGGCCAAGAGTGACCAAACCATGAGTCCACCATTCATGAGCTATCCCATCTAAATGCAAAGTAGCAAATTTGATAGCATCTTCTTCCGGCATGGGTCTGAGAGAAAGGTAGTTATCTAACTTTTGTAACCATGATCTGGCTGTACACTTATTACTACCATCAAAATGTTCCATAGTAATCTTTCCCAATGCTTGGTAGAAATCATTTCTAGGTGCCATAGGACGTTGTTCAGTCCTTCCTCCATTTCTTCGACTCCTTTGATTCATGAATTGATCAAAGGTCCAAGTACCTCTCAAATCAAGAGGTAAAGTAACGTACTCCATGTAAGCTTGACGTGCATCATCAGCAAAGTTTGGTGCAGCTTCAACCGGTTGTTGCTCTTCCCTTGGTGTGAAGACGAGAAAAAGGGGTCTAGAGGATGACCCACTAGGAATTGCAGCATGCTGACCCACAATTCTGTCTCTTGTATTCACCTCAGGACTGCCACTATTGTTATTCCCATTAACTCCACTGCTTTCTCCAGTTGAGTTATTTTGGCGCTGAATGATATTCTGAGCTGCTTGCTGGTCCAACTTGGACAATAAACGGGACATCATGTCTATCATCCCATCAAACTTCTTCTCAACTCTGTCCCTCTCTTCATTATCTCTCCTTACAGTGTCTGACATTATTTCAATTGTCTGTTCAACTACTTCCATTGACTTATTTGAACCTTCCACTGTTTTACCAAGATCTCTTAGGACTCCTGAGAAGGTCTCTGCTTCTGGAACGGGCGGAAACTGATGCTGATTTCTAGCCTGACTTCTGGTGTATGGCCTAGTATCTCTTTCACTCATCAGATAACCAACTGCAAATTGCCACAGGATGGCAGGGTCTTCTGCTCTGATACCACTGAAATATGCTAACCAATTTTTTCGAAGGAATTACACAACATAACCAGCAATAGTTAACTGGATTAGCGTTAGCATCAAACTGAAAAAACCAAACTGGAAAGAACTACTCGACGTCAAGAATGTGCACTCAAGATCCCATTGCGGGCGAGGTGCTAACATATGACGGAGTGTTGAATTAAAACTAGAAATTATTAGGCGGATAACCAGCCATGAAGAACATTTCCACACTACCACCAAACAGTGGGGGGAAAAGATTACAATTAAAACAATTCGTCCGCTGCGGCGAGCATCCACAGAATTGTGGGGATTCGCCACTTGAAAGTGGGTACAATGATATAGCAGATTCTTTCTCCGCACTGGCGGTAAACCGTCCAGGGGTAATTAATTAGAATTTAATCAAGTAGTTGCAGCAATAATAATGGGTTAGATTAGTACTACTAATCAAAACCTTACAATTCAAAATACTGCAAAAACATGAATTACAATGATAGAGAAATGAGATAAGAAGATAAGAATGAATTCCAATAATGTTCTTTGCTTTCCAATGAAAGAAATATGATTAAAACAGAAAGCTTATAAATCTGATGTAAAATCCTGTGTTCTGGAAATTCATATCAGCAAACTGGAAATCAATAAAATACTCATAACTCACTCATTTCACCTCCAAATTGACTGAAACTAAATGCAATGGACTTCTGGAAGGTAGGCGACCAAACTAGGAGGAAGAAACAGCAGCAATTCTCGTCCTTTATTTTCTGACACAATTCCCAATGCAAACTGAAATGTACGGCCTTGAGAAGGGGCGATTTTAGCTTTAAAAAATGTAGACTTCAAATTAAAATCCAAAACTTGGAGGAAAGGGGCGCCCTTGCCATACAAATACAATGCAAAAGTACCCAGAATCAAATTAATTTTATTCCAAGAGCTGCTAACAGAATTCACTTTCAGCTGTAGAAACATCAGCAACTTCAAAATCTGGAAAATTCTTCAAAACTTCAACTATAAGCACAAATCTGCTAGTCTGGATGAGAAGCAGCAAAAACCAACTAGGTGTTGTATTTCAAACACGAAATTGGATAGTGGCTAGGAGGTAGCATCCTCGAAGCATGAGTTCAAATGTCATTCCGACAGCATAAAAGTATGATAACATGAATGGATCAAAAGCTGGAGCAAAAACCTTCTTTAAATAAGAGCTCAAAACTCTCCAAATTCCTGAGTAGCATATCAAAGGACACAGGAGACCTTTCAAATTCCCAAAATCATTCAACTTCTCAAGATGGCGTCCAAAATGCCTAATAAGAATTTCACTTTATTTAAAAATTCACTTTTATAAAAGTGGCGTCCACTTTTCCAAGGCATAATATTCTTGACAAAAATTATTAAAACTACTCATGAAGGCGTCACCCTTCAAGGTCCCCTTTTTAAACACAACTTAAAGTTGTTCAACTAGGCCAAGGGAGTCAACTGCATAATATAACTTTGATGCCTTTATTCATCATAAAAAATGCCTTAAGAGGATAAACAAGAACTGCAAATAAATGCTCCAATTGGACATGAAGTACTGAAAGCTGACAAACTCCATACTGCTTAAAATAGAATTTACTATAAATAGTAAACTCTTAGAAAATGCCGAGGAACCTCAGAACTGGAAACCCTAATTTTACCTCATACATGCCTACAGTATTCCGGAATAGGCGGATGAGTGTCAGAACAGATTACTGATGAGAAGGGGACATTACATTAAGTGACCAACTAGAAACCTTTGAACACCACTTTTTTAATTGTCCATTTGCTCTTTCTATATGGTCTTTATTTTTAGGTTATCATATTGGCTGGGATAATAAAGAAAGATTTAAATGCTGATTTAAATGTGTTTTGGCTTGTTCTCACAAATGAGACTTTATGGTTTATTTGGAAAAGGAGAAATGAAGTCTTCCAGGGCAAGAGAAGGTATCTTTCTGAGTTCCATAGTGAACTCCCTTTCTTACTATTATGTTGAAAGTCTTAGCAATACTGAAAATTCCCAAAGACAGGTTTATGATCTTGCTGCAGGAAGGTCTGACCATAGTTTACAAAACAGATATCAAATCTGCTCATTTCTTTCCATGTGGGAGGAACAATCTAAACAAGGAGGAATTGGAGATACTCAAGGAATTCATGGACAAACACAAGATTTAGAAACCGATAAAGAGAGATAAACCTAGCAGAGATCCAAGGGATAGATATCAGTTGGTGGTCAAAGATGTTTATCCAAATCTGATAGAGCCACCCATTGGGACCTATGACTGATAAATGTGAGACCAGTGGCAATGTAAAAGGCTGTTGGGAGTAAATAGTTGACCTACATTGTTCCTATGTTAAGACTGTAGTATCTTGATATATAAGGACTTGTGATCTCATATTTTGTCGGATGATCTGAACTTGGTAATTATGGAGCTCCTGCTCCTCATATTGTAAAGACTGTTTTGTTAACTATCTTTAATAGAAAAAAAATCATGGAGTCAATGCCGTCATCGATTTCCCCAAAACATGCGCAATTTGTATCAACAAACCTGATCATACTCATGATAGGCTCAGTGAAACTCAATATATAGTCCACACAAGTTGACCAATCATCATCTAGGATAAATGACTTGACCTTTTGGGCCCTCTCTAAATTTGATTGTTTCAAAATACTCAATTGGTGGCTAATGGCCATGGCACCCAATGCCTATCACACCTTCAAAACTCGTCTCAAAACGACCATGTGATGTGAATTGGGTCTCAGCAAACTAATGTTGTGTAAAAAATAAGTTAATAACACATTAAAATATAAGTAAATATGACAAATCAAATTTTAAAAAACCAAATAATTAAATTAAATTTACCTTTAACAATTCCAAATTCGAGAAAGCCCTCAAAATGCCTTGTGACATATGATGGTTTATCACAAACATTTGGATCTCCTCACCCTTAGTTTATTCTACCTTCCACCCACTCTATTTGAGTATCAATTGCTTGCATTCCCAAGTTAAAGAAATATATTGTACATGGTATCTAAAAAATGTGTGCATACCTTTCCTCAACTAAAGCACCTACAGCTCTACATTTTTTTGCATTATTTGTAATGACTTGGACAACATTTTCAAGACCCACCATCTCTATAGACTTGTTGAGGATTTTAGAAATGAATTTTCCATCCTTGATTTGCCCCTCACAATCAAAATCATTGCCCCTTGGGAGACACTATAATAGTATCTATTAAAAGTTGGTTTTTGCAATCTTTCCATCCATCTAAAATATTAGACACTCCTATTTTGATCCAAGAATTCCTATTGGTTTCAGTGGTTTCTCTACAAAATAAATTATTTAGCCAATAAGGTAGTGTGCACATTTTCATACACAAAACCTATGAAACCAAAAGGTGCACTATTGATTGTCGTCACCATTTCCTGCCAATATGATATTCTCACCAAGTCAAAAGCAAGACCATTCGCATAAATGCAACGTGCAATTTTTCCCTCTATAATGTCTCTTGTTTCATTTGAAAACTCTTTAACCAACAGGCCTCCTTTGCGAGAAGGAGAGGGATCTTCTTCTTGGATGGAGGGTGTCTCCAAGAAAGGATGTTGGGAAGCCATTACTGAATCCCTAGGTGTCTTCATTGATGTTTTCCTTGTTAAAGGATGAGATTTAAGTTTTTCTCTCACTCACAACAGCTTCTTCTTGTTCTTTAATGACTGCCATAATATTTTATTTTGGGAACCCCTTCTTATTTCGCCATTCACATATTCTAATGCCATGTTCACTTATAGCATAGATGTGAGCTTTCATTCAACTATATAAGCTCTTAAATTGGACTTTGCACTCACTACAATCCCAAACAAGCTCCACCTCTTGGAAGTTGACTAAACACTACAACATATTTCCATAAAGGAGATTCTTGATCATATTTAAATTGTTTGTTTGTTTCAATACCCATAGAACTTGAACTAGTGGCCATTCCAAATAGATTGTAATTTGAATTTGTTGTTATAGGAAATTATAAAATCAAAAATTAAAAATAAAAAAAATGCAACCCTGCAATATCTATAAATGAATAAAAGTTCAAAACAAAAACCAAAACACATTATTAAAAATCTTGAAACTTATTTCTTTTTCCAAAACAAAAAAAAAAATTCTTATTAAAAAAAAATTTAAAAAATTCATCAAAAACTTGAAAAAAAATTGTTAAAAAACTAAAAGAATCAATTAAAACACTTACCTCCTTTGTGCAAGTTATCTTCACCTCTTTGGCACTTTGTGATCAATCTCCTTCGAAAAAACCACCTACCTTTCAAAATGAAAAAAATGGCTTAGCCAAGGTGTTCTTGGAAGAAATGAAGTTGCATTCACAATAAGAAGGGCGAAATTTAGGTATATGATTCTTTTTAAGATTTTTTGTTTTAGTTTTGCATTAAAAAAAAGTGTTATTTTCATTAAAATTCACGCTCATGACATGTTGGCACTTGCAATAAGGCTTGGGAGCGCCATACCCACCCTGGGTTCCCTATAGGTAAGCGTTTTGTATCCCTGCAAGGAACCCAGAGCGGCCAAAGAACTCCCTGGGCATTCTCGTCACCACTCCCACTCCCAAAGCATTTTGGAGCAGGCACAAGCCCAAGTATTGAAGAGCCCGATAACTTAGGTATTGTCCAATTTTTGCACCATCTGTGCCACCTCACTTATGATATATACCATCAACTCCAAATCCTATATGTATCACTGAATATTCCACAATGGATCGCTTTGATCAAATTTAGAGAGTTGTATAGTAATCCCCTCATCACTCTAGTGAGTCAAGGTAGGCGACTTCTCATGCAATTGTGGTTCTATTTGCAATTTTGGGGAACTACCTTCTAGCATTGGTGGGATGTGTGCCTTTGACTGAGGTAAAATGCCCTCTAGATGTTGTAGGTCTCCCTATGGATGCCCAGTTTCCTATCGAGGACTCAAGGGGGGTTAATCCATGACCTTGATGGGAGCCCTAATAAACTCAACCATGTATCAGTTTGTTATCATGCATCTTTTGAGAGCTCAATTGATGTAGTATCTGGAGGAAATAAGGAGCACTAGAAGGAGATATAGTTAATTCAATGATTTCAACTTACTCATCTTCTTCACTATTGCTTCCCTTTGTAGATTCATCTTTAGAAGAGGAACCAATTTTCCTTTTTTCCCTCTTTATAGAATTGTGTTGGCTTCCTTACCTTTACTTGTCAATTCCTATATTCCATCTAAAAATAGATGGCTAGGAGGGACCATACTTTGTGTTTCGTTTGAACTTTCCCACTATACCTGATGGTACCTATGCGAGAATTGCAGCTAGGAATATGGTGATTGCCTATTGTGTCATATAAAAGGTCTTGTGTTTCAGACATAAAAAATCCTAAATGTGTGTTGATAGAATCTCAACACAATTAAAAATTACTCCTTTACTAAATCCAACCATATATTCGATCATCCAAACCACCAAGTCCAACGCTATGTTGACCCCATTGATCTACTCTAAATAAGGTTCAATATACATTTCCATTCTTCATTTGACAAGCAGAATTTTCGAAAGTCTTTGTTAACTTTGCTCCAAATGTTTACCTGCTCCTATGGAGTAAGATTATCCTGACTAGTAGCTAAATTGCCACATCTTTTTGGTTTTGGCTTATATTTGTCAACTTAGATACTGAAATTCCTGAACATGGAATACCTAATAACCAATGAAAGTGCTCTGGAGTATATCTAATAATGACTATCGACTCCATGTTTTGTTTGAGAGTTTTTTGTTCTCGTCTATCTTAATTTGCAACTATGCTTGTTAATATTGTTTAAATTCTCGAAAATTGAATTAAGGAATTTGTATTACTTTATTTAATTGTGCATCTCAGAATGCATCATTTAGTACATCATCTTTGGGACTCGTCTGTAATGTCACCTTTTCCTAGGCAATGATTTGTTGCAGAGGTTAGTCCATCACTTGGTCCCCGTGGACTAACATGGTGGTTAGAGGGTCCTTTCAGGGCGTTTGTGTACTTGTTCAGTCAAACTTTCGAACTCAGTCGACGTTTTTCCAGCTCAATGTTTACCAGGGTTCTCGCAGTGTGCTATCTAAAGCTTATTCAAACACTTGCCCCATACTTACTATTTATAGTAAGTCACTGGGGTCTCTGGTATGGTCAGTTGGCAATGTTACTATATTGGTCTTGATGACAGATTTATATCTTGGAGTTCTCCTAGTTTTATTATGGTCTTATGCATTAAGTTTTAATAACGTCAATTATAAAGTTAAATTAAAGTATTTAACTCTATGTGTTATTAATATATATTAAAAGGGACTTTATATTAAAGGGGATATAAGTGTTGGATGGCGTTCGATTGCTCTGCCTGCCGAGCTAGGGCGTCTGTGCCCTAGCTCGTTCCCTGCACTCTGCTTGTTTCTGCGTTGGGAGGAGGGTTTGTGCATGCATTTGGGGGCGAAGGGTGGCGTTTTCCTTTTCCGGTGGCTTCATTCTTTCTCAGCCTTGCATGTGAGGGTTGATCACTGGTGTTAGCGGCGAGCGTGGTGCTGTTGGGAGCCACGGGTGTGTTGTGTGGTGTGGTCCTTTGGGCCTGGTTTTTTCTCCTTGTACGGCCTCTTTTTGGAGGTGCATCCTCTCTGCTTTGCCAACGTTTAGTGGCGAGCGTTGGTTGGGGTTTTCGAAACCCTTTTTTTGGTTTTTATTTCTCGGGGACTTGCATGCTCGTTGTGGCTTGGGTATAATGTCGCCTGGGGAGACCTCGGGTGCTAGCCCCAAAATGGACTTTCGATCAGCGATTGGCACGAAGTCTCCTACGCATGCTTCAAAGGTTTTCAATAATAATTTATATTTGCTGGAACCGGGGCTAGATGGAGTGGGCTCATCTAGTGGGGCTCGGATCACGAAAATCAATGGATGCTTGGAACGTTACAAGGAGAGGCCGAAACTGGTCATCCCATTGGAGATGGTTGCGGAGGATATTGCATATTATTCGAGGCACTCTTTTTATTGCAAGTTTTTGGGTATGCGGATATTGATGCAATTTTTGGAGTCTTGGGCCCGACAGACTTGGATGCCGGAGGGGGAGATGGATATAAAGCTTCCAGCAAATAATTATTTCATGGTTACCTTTGATTGCATGGCGGATCGCAATAAGGTTTTTGAAGGGGGTCCCTATTTCTATAATCAGGTTGGTTTGTTTATTAAACCGTGGCATGCTAGTTTTAACCCTACTGAGGAGCTTCTGACTCGAGTCCCGGTGTGGGTTCGACTTCTGCGGTTTCCAGTGGAATGTTGGCAGAATGATGTTTTGCATTTGTTGGGGTCGATGCTGGGGAAGCCGGTTGGTTCTTCGCAACAGACTCAGTTTAAAAAGGTGATAACTTTTGCTCATATTTGTGTGGAAATTGACTTAAGTAAGCCATTACCAGATTCTTTGGATATGTTTGTGGGTCCTCATTCTTGCGTGCAGTCGCTGGACTATGAAAATCTTCCATTTCGATGTCGTCTCTGCCATGAATATGGTCACCTATAGCGAAGATGTCCAAGGGCCAGGCCTGTGGAACCTCCGATTTCTCAACCTCCTCGCAACCCACCTAGGGAAGATAAGGGAAAGGATCCCATTCTCGGGGATGGGGTTGGTCCAGATGGTTTCGCCCCTGTTAAGAATCGTAATAGAAACCGGGGTCAAAAGAGGACCTTGAAGGAAAGACAAGATGAAGATTATTTTAATAGATTCGAGGTTTTGGATGATCTTGGCAAGCAGGAAGTGAAGCCGGGCTTGGTGAATTTGGATCAGGGTATTGTGTGTTCTGGACAGGAGGATCCTTTTTTTGGGGCTACTCAGGATACACATGATACTGGAGCTTTGCAAAAGGTGACCGACCTTCAAATGGATGTCCAAGTGGAGTCGGTTTCTACTGTGGACATGAAGAAGAGTGGGGGAGACAACTCTATTTTGGCTTTGCATGCAAGATCCGATGCAGGGAAGAATATCAAGTCTTCTCCTTCTCCTTTGGGTCTACATCAAAAGGATCTCAAAAAAGGGTTGGGGGAGAAATCTTCAAAGCTTGGCAGGAAAAAGGATATGGAAAAAAATAAGTTAGCTAGGGAAACTCTGGTAGAGTCAGGGTTGGTTAAGACTCTGGATTCGCACTTATCAAGCTCTTTGAAATGATTGTTCTATCATGGAATGCAAGGGGCTTGAACAGCAACCCTCGACAAAAGGTTGTTTGTGAATTGGTTAGAAGTCAATCTCCTGATGTTTTGCTCCTGCAGAAGACTAAGTTATCTATGGAATGCATGCTTGGTTTATCTCCTAAGCTATGGGGAAGTGGTGAATGCCAATGCATTGGTGCTCAAGGGTCTGTGGGTGGAGTGGCTTGCCTTTGGAATCCGCGGAAGATCCGGCCTCTTTGGTGGATGTCCAGCAAGTCTTCTATCTCGATGATCGCTTCTTGTTTTGAGACTGGGGAGTCTATCCTCCTCTCTAATATCTATGCGCCTATTGAGTTTCAAGGTAAGCAACTTTTGTGGGCCCATATTCAATTTGTCCAAAGTATGGTGCCTTTTCATCCATGGATTATGGCTGGTGACTTTAATGCTATTTCGGAGTTGGCTGAGAAGCGGGGTGGTATTGCAAGGTTGGAGCCTTCTGCGTTGCTTCTTCGGGACAATATCTCTGCTTTGAATCTTGTTGATGTTAAGCCTAATAATGGTCATTTCACTTGGAACAATCGAAGGCTTGGGGATGACTGCATTTCCGAAAGACTTGACCGGTTTTTGGTGTCCTGTTTTTGGGTTGGTGGATTGCGCTCTTCTAGCTCGGAAATTTTGGATTGGAGGGGGTCCAACCATTGGCCTATCAAGCTTGTTGTTTCTTTAGTTCGTGTGCCTCAGTCGCCCCCTTTTAAGTTCCAGATTATGTGGCTACGTGAACCCTCTCTTCATGATTATATGGCCGAATGGTGGAGAAATGGTAGGCCCGCTTATGGCACGGCAATGTATACTTTTGCTAAGCTTCTACAATTTGTTAAATATCAGCTTAAGTGTTGGAACCATCAGTGCTTTGGGAACATTTTTCATGCAAAGTTTGCTGCCCAGGCTGAGTTGAATAGCATTACGAGGGTGATCAAGGAGGATGGTGTGACTGCTAATTTACTTCAAGAGGAGGCCAGAGCGTTGAAAGTGCTTGAGGAGTGTGAATTGCGGGAGGAAGTCTATTGGAAACAGAAGGCACAGATTGAATGGCTTTAGGAGGGAGATAAGAATACGGCCTTCTTCTTCAATTTAGTCAAAGCCAGGCGACACGGGAATTCAATTTTTGTTCTGGTGAATGACACTGGTGAGCTTCTTTCCTCTTTTAAGGATATTTCGTGTGAAGCAGTGCAGTATTTTGTTTCTTTATTCAAGGAGGATCCTCAGGGGGGCTTCTAATGAGGAGGCTCAAGTTCTGTCTTGCAACCCTCCTTTGGTTACTATGGAGATGAATGAGTATCTTATGAGTGATATCTCGTTAGATGAGCTTGAGGGAACGGTATTCCAGATGAAGAAAGGGAAAGCTGGACTTATTGGCGATTGTCCAAGAATCTCAGACGAATAAGCAGATGTTACGGACTTTGAATTCTACCTTCCTGGCTCTTATCCCCAAATGTGACGAGGCGAACAGGTTAAGCCAATTTAGACCCATTTCTCTTTGTAATGTGATTTATAAAATTATCTCTAAAATAATTGTGGATAGGCTGAAAAAATGGCTCAAAGTGTTGATCTCTGAGGAGCATAGTGGTTTTGTGGCGGGCAGACAAATTCTGGATGGGGTCGTTATAGCTACGGAAACCATTCATTCTATGGCCATTTCCAATGATAAGGCAATGTTCATCAAGTTAGACATGGCAAAGGCATATGACAGAGTTCGTTGGTCCTTTCTTCGGAAGATCCTTGGTGCTTTTGGCTTTGGGGATGAGTGGATTCAATGGGTCATGAGTTGTGTTACTTTAGTATCCTTCTCTGTTTTAATTAATGGTGAGCCCTCGGAGCTTTTTTGTGCCTCCCGGGGACTGCATGAGGGTGACCCGGTATCTCTATATCTGTTTTTGCTTCTTGTTGAAGGTTTGGGCCAGTTGTTGAAAAGGAATGTTGAGATGGGTCTCATTCAAGGGTGGCGATGGGGAGATAATATTCCCCCACAGTCTCATTTGCAGTTTGTGGATGATACTGCGCTGATGGGTATGCCTACAATTAGGGAGGCTACAAACTTGCGTGCGGTGTTCGATGTTTATCTACTTGCCTCAGGTCAATTGATTAATGAAGATAAGTCCTCCATCTTCTTCTTCAATACCCCTGGTCCTATCCAGAGGACGATTGCTAATATCTTGAGGTTTCAGATTGGGTCCCTTCCTTTGGCCTATCTTGGTATTCCTATCTCTGTCAAAACAATGCCCAGGGCATCATGGCAGAGTATTCTGGATAAGTTTCGGACAAAGGTTAACCATTGGACCCATAGATGGTTGTCCTTTGTTGGTCGGGTTCAGCTGATCAAATCTGTGGTTCAGGCTCTCCCCATTTACAGATGTATGCTCCAGGTGGCCCCAGTTGGTTTTATTCAAGAACTTGATGCTTTAGCTAGACAGTTTCTATGGGCAGGTAATTTATTATCCTCCAAATGGAGTTTGGTTAAATGGGAGATTGTTTGTAGCCCGAAGCATTATGGCGGTCTTGGATTAACGGATTCTTCTTTGTCTGGGATAGCGCTTGCTACTAAACTGTTTTGGAGGTGGAGTGTGGAGCAAGTTCAGCCCTGGGCCAGGATTTTATCCCATAAATATTTCTCGGGGATCCCTCAGATGGATATTCCCCGCTATCCCTTGGTGGGGAAAGGTTCGGTGATTTGGGGTACGCTAAAGAAAGGGGCTGCTCTCGTCAAGGATAGTTTGTTTTGGATTTGCAAAAGTGGGTTAGAGGCTCACTTTTGGTCAGATTCTTGGGATGGTTTTCCCCCCATTGTCTCTTAGTTTCCTAACCTGTTGCCCCTTTGTCAAAGATTATTGAGGCTAGTTGGGATAGGGTGAGAGATTTTAAGTCTATGTCTTCTCATGGCCAGTTGATGGTGGCTAGGTGGAAGAATCCTGAGGAGTGGCCTGTGGTTGGTATGGAGGAGGAGTGCGCGGAATTGCGAAGCGTCCTTTCTAGCAGGAGTTGTAGCTCCCCCCTGGATGGAGATGTTTTATCTTGGTCTCCCAGCCCTAAGGGTGTTTATACTGTTGCCTCTGGTTATCAGGTCCTTTTATCTCACAAGTTGGACGGGGTGGAGGTTCAATGGTGGCAGCAAGTTTGGAATAAGTTTTCTTGGCCAAAGTGCAATTGCTTCATTTGGTCTTTGGCCTGGAATAAGTGCTTGACTTGGGACAATATTCAGAAGAGGGGATTTCAGGGCCCATCCATGTGTGTTTTGTGTGGGAATGGGGAGGAGGATTCTGCTCATTTGTTTTTTCATTGCTCCTTTGCCTTGAGGTTGTGGCATTTTTGGTGGGAAGTTTGGAAAAGTCCTTGTGTTCATGCTTCCTCCTTGGTGGATTTCTGGAGTACTCTAGGCAGACCTCCCCCTATGGCATCTTTCTTATAGGACGTGTGGTATGTTGGGCCTACCTTCATTCTCTGGCAGATTTGGTTGGAGCGGAATTGTAGAATTTTCTGAGGTGAAAAGATGGTTATTCAACAGATTTGGCAGAGAATTTTGGGTATGGTTCGAGAGACGGTGGAAGCGAAGTGTGAGGTGGTGTATCCCTTGGAGAAAGAGAATGATGAGAAGGTGGCGAGACTGGGACTTCGGGACCTATCTTTGGCTTCAGCTTGTGTCCGAAGGGGAAGGCGGGCGAAGCAGAAAGTCATGCGAATGGGTAAATGGCTTCCCTCTCCTGATGGAACTCTAAAGATTAATACTGATGGTTCCTCAAGGGGAAATCCTGGGCCTGCAAGAATTGGTGGAGTTGGTAGGGATTCTTTGGGGACGGTGGTTTTCTTCTTCTCTGTCTATGAAGGGATGCAGACTGTCAACCTTATGGAAGGTCTAGCGATCCTCTTTGCTCTTGAACGGGCCTTTGCTTTGGGGTGGAGAAAGGTTATTTGTGAGTCTGACTCACAGGTTTTGGTTAATTTGCTTAATGCTCAGAAGGTAGCTGATGTCAATTGGCAGTTGGCTAGGATGGTGCAGCAGATTCTGCAAATTAGTTCCTTGATGGAGGTGGTTTCTTTTGTCCATATTCCGAGGGAGTGGAATAGGGCAGCGGATTGCTTGGCGAAATGGGCTTCAAAGCATCTCGATGGCTGGAAGATTCAGAGGTGGGAGCAGATTTCCCAGGAGCTCCGCCATGATCTAGAAAGGATTATTGCAGAGGATGGAGATGAGATTGATAACGGATGATGTTTGCTCTTGGTTTGTTTAATTGTATCTTTTGGGTTCCCTGGGGCTTTGGCCCTTTGCTTTGTTGTAATGCTCTTTTCTAATTTTCAATAAAGTTTTACGCCCTTTTTATTTAAAAAAAAAAGGGGATATAAGTGTTTTTAAAAGGATACTTTATAATATAAAGTTTAGCAGCCAATTTAAAAAGGGGTTATAAGGGGGGAATCGAAATTAAATGAAATATATTTCAAATGCCAATTTGGGCATTGGGGAAAATATAAAAGCCATTTGGAGCTCATTTGCACATCATCTTGGAACAGAAAATTGTTAAGGCTTTTGCAAGCAGACTGGAGAATCTGAAAATCTCAGCTTCATTGAGGATGAAAACCCTCATGAGGAACAGCATGCTACAAGAGTGAAAGATCTCCCAAGGCTGCTTGCAGACAACTCCATTGCAAAGGTTGTGCTTGCACTTCAATCGATTGCAGGAAAGGTTTCGAATTCAGGGTTAGAAGTTTTTTATCAGGAATTTCGCAAGAAGCCTGTTCATCTTTCAGAGTGAGGAATTACAGAGAATACTGGAGAATTACTGAAGTAGTTGCCTATTGTTGGAGGAATTATTCGAAGTGGTATTTCCCTATTCTAGTTTGTGCCTTCATACTTCAAACCAGGCATGGTGTTTGAGGGATTTATTGCAGCTGGACGTTATGCACTGAATTGGTATTTGTTTATTGTGGAAGCTTGGGTTATCACCTTGGGATGTGGTCTTTTTGAAGAGGTCATGAGTTTTGAAATGGTAGCTGAGCATGGGTTTCTGCAGGTTCTTTATTGCCCTTGCAGTCATCTCACCTTTCCAAGGCAACTGCTGCTCCTTCCCTGTATCAGGTCTGCAATGAGAGGCATGGGGTTTGCTTGAGGTAAAGCACCTAACTGAGGGTGCTAGAACTTGTTTGGGAAGCCGTGAGTCATAGGGTGGGCGTGTTAACCTTTGCTGGGTGTGCTAATTAGTGGAAGAACTGTTGCTACAGCTGCTGTCATATTCCACCTGCAGTCAAGGTCTCCTTATGCCAGCAGTGAGATTCACCAAGAAATACGGGTAACTTGTGAAGTTGGCAAATTGGTATTAATACTGGAAATGTTATTTGTTGGTTTGAATGTATGTTTATGAATATTGCTGTGGTAGTTGTAAATCTCATTCTGTTGTATTAGGAGTTTAACATGTGATGAACAATGCAATGTATGATGTTTCATATTGAATAATGCGATATATGCTGTAGTCTCTATTTTAAGTTCAATATATGCAAATTGCCAATCTCCAAGTCATTGAAATTAATCAAAATTTTCCATATGTCAAACTCAGACAATCGGAAAGATAACACTATTTCCCAATCCAGTTTGGGGTGGGACATTACATATTCGCCCACCACAATCAACATTCAACGGTTGTCAAACCCTACCATGTGAGCCACTCCAGTATGTTAGCTTCATTGTTTTTTTGCTCCCAATGACTCCTCTTCCCTTTTGTTTTCGCCGATGTCAAAATCTTTGGCCTGTACATTGAGCTACTTGTGGCTGTACTTTTTGCAGCTATCTTTCCCTTTCCCAACCATTATCAGCGAATATTGAATTTCTTGAACTGCAATGTGTCAATAAAAATATGTGCTTAACTCACAATTAAGTTTGATTTGTACCTAACTTACTCAAATAGTTATAGCAACTAATTTGAAAATTTTCCATCAGATATCATGAAACTGGAACTGACTGTAGGGGACGTACTCTAGAATCCTTCTTGGAGGGTTTCTCAATACTCCAAACCCAATGATCATCGATTTGTATGGTAGCAAGGGTATTTTTTTCCCTCCAATATCATGAAAATGGAATTCACTGTAGGAGACGTAATCCAGAATGCTTCTTGGAGAATTCCTCAATACTACAAACCCAATGATCATCAATTTGTATGGCAGCAGGGGTATATTTTGTCTATGTTTGATGCCACACTATGTTGTAGGTGAACTATGTGTAAGAGTGAAACATACGATAGAGAGGTTATATACAAAATAACCATACATTAGCAGGATGGCAAGTTGTATGGTAGGAGTCATATGGTAATAGGAGGTAGAGATTGTAGGTCAAACAAGATTACCATAGGTCGAGCAAGATTATCATACGGCAATAGAGTCACCCACCACACAACAATAGAAAAGTGGTACTAATGACAATGAGAAAATGTACGATGTACAACTGATAGAGTAGGGGTGTATGGCAAACACAAGACAGTTTGTACAACATATGATGCCAATCAAGTGCTAGATTTGAACTATACAATGCAACTGTCGAGTGTACGATGAAGACAAGACAACAAGGTCGTACTGCTAGCAAAGTCTGTTGAAATCGTATGGTTGGTGAGAAAATTATGGGTCGTATGACTTGCAGAGGGGATGGAGGTTGTATGACATACAAATTTGCTATGATGGTGGGAAAAGTAGCAAATTGTACTGTGTTGCCTGCTATAGTGTGCGTTGTACAACACTAGATTGTATGGTGATGCTTTGAGGCCATACAATGATGAACAAAAACCATATAGTGTGCAAGTAAAATGAAGGTCATAAGATGTGCAAAAGAAATGGGGATCTAGGTTTTGTAGAGGGCTTAAAACGAGCAAAAGAGGGAAATGTATGGAAATGAGTGGAGACAATACTACAATTTTAAGAATGAGGGTCATACTCTTGTTTAATTTTTCATCTTTTATTTCATTTCTTGTCTCATCAAAAAAATTACTTTTCCCTTTGATTATATTTGTATAATATTTTCTTCTTTTATCTATTTCATTTTCTTTTGCCACCCTCCTAATTTTGTTTCCATTTTCATTTTTACCTCCGTTTCATGCCACATTATAAAACATGTGTACGGTCTTTTATAACATTCATCTGTACATGTTTTTCCATATTCTAATTTGCACATGCATGTGGACCTTTATAACACATTTTTTACATGTCCAAACTTTTTTTTCACAGGCCATGTATATCCCACAAACTCACCAAGTACTCAGCAGCAACTCACAAAAACTAAATCAGCAAAAACTCAATGATGGTGGGTTACAAGTTTACTATAAAAAAAACTTGGCACAAATAAAATCTAGCAAGTACTTGGCAAGTAGTAAAACTATTGTTCTAATATGCCATTCCCCTAAGGAAGACATCCATAAAAAGGATACTCTACAAGAATATGTTGGAGACCTCCTCTACTCTCTTGGGTGAAATTAAACTTTTATGGTGCCCAGAGAAAACTCCAATCCCTTAGTAGTTAAAGACTTAGAGCACAACCACCTTGGACAGATGTTTTGACACAAAGTAAAACTATGGTTCCAATATGTCATTCCCCTCTTTCTTAAAATAGACTCTACAAGAATATGTTGGAGACCTCCTCCATTGTCTTGAGTGAAATTAAATTTTGATAATGGCCCTAGACAAAACTCCAATCCCTTAGAAGCTGGAGACCTAGGGCACAACCACCTTAGAGAGATGTTCATTTGATTCAGCTGGGACTTGAGGTGATGACAAATAACCTTGGGGAAGCTTATGTGATATGGTGTGGCAAATACAGTTTGTGCTATAATCACTGATCTCAATATCAATGAGCAAAATCCAAATTTCAAAATTTATGGTGCATACTCTCATTTACTTTCACTCGCTCACTCTATGCAATTAGGATGGCTTGAGATATTAAAAGCATTAGCTATTTTAAATTTTTCTGTGTTTTTGGGGTTCTCGATGTTATCCCAAGAAACTGAAAATATCATTATCTTTTGGTTTGCCCAGATATTCACAAGAAAGAAGTCAGTATTCCTTAAAATAAAGTTGTTATCTTCCTCAGGTGTCAAAACTGTATCTATAGAAACATTAATCCTTAGGAAGTAGACTACAGCCAAATTCCTTCAAAGGTAATCCGCCAAAGACTGGACACCAAATGTGACTTTGAGCTACAGACTGAAAACTTGCTTGTTTAGAAAGGAAAATGTTATGAACATTAACCAAGTATTTTGATATGCTGCATCGCTCAAAATTTAGAACAACTAATTTTGTGTTCCTGTCTGTTCATAAAACTCAATTAAACATACTCTCAAGATATTAGTTAGCATTGTGAAAGAACCTTTCAGATGCAGCTCTGAATTTCGATGGTTATGGTTTGAGAAATTCAACATATCAGTTCAAACTTCAAAATCTTGAATTCAAAACAAACAAATGTACACATGTTTAAGTTAGCAATTAGCAAAAATTTCTAACCCAGCGTGCATCAGGAAGTAAACGCCCCAATCGCCGTATAGAAACACGGCAAAATTTCTCAAAGTTCTCCCCCAAACCACGTTTCTCTGATTCAAGATTTTCCAAAATAGTATCAATACTTTCTTTCCCCTGAAACAGGAAAATTTACCATCAATATCTGGACAAAAGAAATAAAGTCACCTAATTATGTTAAATCTATGAATATATACCTGAATAATTGGAAAATAGAAGCAAGAGAGCTTTGCATTAGCTTCTTCTCCAATGGCAACCCCTTTCATACCTGCCAGTGTAACCAGAATGCCAATCATAGTTAGATTTCAGAGTCCAGCCATCCTTATTCTAGAAAAAACTAGTACCCATGGAAAATAGAAGAAAAATGCATAGAAAAGGCATTATTTCAATTTTTTATTCTATTCCAAAACCAATAAAAATAAAAATAAAATTCCAGATGGTTTACCAGTCTCTGGGTGGCATTTAAAATGAAGCTCAAGAACAAATGGCGGTGCATTACAAGCTGCTAAATTCGTTGCAACCACTTCTCCTCCTTCTACCTCAGTCAGATTGGTACCATTTACCTGAAAATTTCAATTTAAACTCTCATATCTATGCATTCCAAAAAGAAATGAAAACTAATGGTTCTGACATACATCATGAATTGAAATTCAAAACTATATTTTGATAAAAATGATTATCAGACTCAACAGAAGAAAATCCTTTGAAGCCTGGCATTCTTTTGATATCTTTTCTGTGTAACATGGATCCATCCCATGCTCTCTACAATCCCCCACATTTTTAAAATTTTGTTGGCTTCCTCAGGACATTCCTTGTTTTAGATGGGTTACTTGGGATCATCTAGACATCCTTGGGAAATTGAGAGAAATGTCCAGATGGCTAAAGAAATAAGGGCATATCAAAAAAATTATAACTTATGATGACATTTCTTGTTATAGAAGGGCTATTTGGGTATGTCCCAATGCTCCTGGTACATCAAGTCATGTACCAATCTGCTGAAGGAGTCCTAAGGACATCTTGCTGTCCCCCACACCCAAACTTCAAGGCAAAACCCAAATATACATATTTGGAAAGGGGGCAATCTGAAACAGCTATTTTCGTGATTATTGCTATTATAGCAATCACATATTCATGTTCGTTGAACTTTCAAGTTCAATTTTCAATTAAAAAATGTTGAATGTCCATAAGATGCCAATGTTATTTCAATCTCAGCTTTCTAGAATGTTCAATGATATTAACAGTTTATTTATTAAATTGAAAAGCTATTAAATATGTTTTTAATAATTTCTTTTACATATATATATTTTGCCATCCCCAAGACACCCTAACAATCCAGGAAAAAAAATTTCCATCCTAAAAATCTGTTATTCATAACCACTCTTAAAATCCAACCCTAATCAACTAACAAGCCAAAAGATTTACCATTATATTCATGTTGCCTACAGCAAGCAATTTGTGAGTACACAATAAGCCCAAAATGGAGTACCAAACAATTCTCAATACAAATTATAAACACAAAATAAATTTACAAAAAACAATGAACTATGTGTGTGTATGATATAAAGTGCATATTAGAGTCTGATTATAACAAGCAACAGCAAACAATGATAATAATACAGTCAGATCCTCTGTGTATTACAAACCACAACAAAGGGCCTGATATCCACAGTATAATTGGAAAATTGCTTTGTTTTGCCCTAGATTGTCTTTACATTATCATGGATATCTGAAAATTTATTAAATCTACGTACACATAAAACCAGCACTACATTTCATCCTTTGCACAGCATTTTATATTCTCAGGGAAAAATAATATAAAAACTTACTGATTTGCTCTGCTCGGACTATCAAGTAAACTTGAATTATGTTTTTTGCATAACATTTTTACAATGCTATATACACACATGCACTCACACTTTTAATTTTAGTTTGAACCCAATATTTGGAAATTTCATCCATTATCTGGTTAAAGAACCAGCTACAGAGGTCTCAGAGAAACCAATTTGATAGGACTCTTTTTGTTCTCCCAGTAAATTTAAGAGACAAAAACAAGCAAAAGCCAGAACTACCATAATGTTTATGAACTCATACAGAATGACATTACTTTTCCTAAATGAAATCTAATGTATAGATTTAGCAGGCATCACATCAACACATTTTTTAAATAATTGAGCACTTAATCATAAGAACATGTGTTTACCCTACTTTCTCATGCCCAAACTTTTCAATCCCTAATTTTTTTTAAGTTTTTACAGAGACATTCAAGGTTGTTTTCTGCCATACAGCAGTTGATTTGAGATAAGCAACAAAAGAATGTTCTGCATGGTCACAGTAATATGATTTAACAAAACAAATCTTAAACATTTTGTAAACCCCAACCATATGCAATATAGAATCTTAAGTCAGCAGTATTGAATAATTCTAAATTGTCAAGATTAGAAATAAACACACACTGTATAGAGGCATACCTCAAATTCTACTGGGGTACTTGTCCGAACAGATTCATCAGATCCATCATTCTGTCACAGGAAAACAGATCAATCAAAAAATAAATGGTCCACATTCATGAAAATTCAAAGCTAAACGAAATCACATTATATTTCAAGAAAACTCTGAAACTTGTATAAATAGGAATTTCCATTTCAAGATCTTTGAATTATTCCATATACTAGAATCCTTTTATAATGTGAAATTTACATGAAAGGGGTTCAGTATGCAGTAATTGTTAATCATAATTAGTTAACCATAGATCACTCTTAGAGACTCATGCATCTTGAAAAACAAAAGCCAACTAAATGAAATGGCATAGCAGAATCATCATTCCAGGCAGTAACAGAATCACAAAAGCAACCCCCATGGGATAGTGTGATACCAGACAGTTGTTATATCTTTTTCAAATAGGGAGGTAAATGTGCAAGCAAAGAATGTAGAAATGGAAATTAGGATTATCTACATTGTTCACAACCCCCAAACTTGCAGGGCTTGAAACCTCAGTCGTAACACCTAATAAAGATTATCAACTAGAGTCTAGAGTCTAGAGTCTAGACAATCCACACAGTCATTCTGATTTACAAACTTGAATTGCAGGTCACAGATAGATTGTTGCAACCAGTTGATATTTTTTCCAAAACTGGGGGAAAGAAGATGATATTTCAAGAATCTAAAGTATTAATCATAAGTTAAACTTAAGAACTTTGGACACATGCTCATAGCTAGCTCTGCAAAGCTTATATCAGGAATACCCTTGCAGGTACAAGCAATGGGGAACACAAGATTAGCAGACATCAGGAGGAGAACTCCACCACTAGGTTGAAGATTAAATTGTAGCAAATTACACCGAACATTTTTTAAAATCTTGATAGTGCACTTCCTATTGTGTACATAAAGCAATGATCATTTATGCACTGGATCTTAAACATGAATGGATCCAAATTTTATTCACTAGGTAACACTGAGGAAGATCCAAATTTCAAACCCAGTACTAGAGTTGAAAATATCTGTTACCACATATCAGCCATTGTCAGAAAAATTCAAAAAGGGGTTGATTTCCTGCACAACCTTGGGAGATAACCGATAGAATTCAGAAGATTTGAATGCACATAGTTTATCATTGACAATCTATTTACAGTGATTATACATGACAGCTATAAATAATATACATAGTTTAATGATAATCAAAGGAAATTTACCTACAAATAAAAATTCAGTGGGCCAAACTAGTAAAATTACATTCAGTAGTTGGAGTAGATTTGTGGACCATGGCAAATTGTTATATTATGGAATGAACTTATAAACAAAATAATTAATTGCAAGGGAGCAAGGATGGGAAAACAGGTGTGGGACCTGATGAACCGCTCACATATGAATTTCAAGGGTGATGATAACACTAGAATTAAGGAGTTCATCAAGACATCTGCTGCCATCAAATATGAGAAATAATCACATAAGGTAATAAGAAAAAATAAGCCATGCCTGAATGTATGGAAAGTAAATGTCTTTTAGCATGCATTTAAGTTGATCCTCGTTCCAGTACTGTGACTTTAAGCTGGATATATGCACCTGTTGTAATTACAAGAAATAGTAAAAAATTTATTCACAAAGAACATATCATAATTTGCCAAAAAGTAAAAAATCAAAACTTGTACATGAATTTCAGCAAATAATTATTGATAATGATATTATCATAAGATTAAAAAAAAAGTTCAAACATTGTCCACAAGATGGCCATAATGAGATTGATATGAAATTCATTATGAATCAAAAAAGCATTGTCACCTGCACTCAAGATCGTTAAAGCTATCACCTCACATTGTTAGATTCCATAACCAAGCTTTTGTTGGACAACTTGGCTATTCTACAAACAGGCAGTGGAGAAAATCTGCTACTAGAGCATTAGACATGTCCACATGCCAATTTTATTGTGGTAATATAATATCATAAGCTTCCATTATTCTTTATTGATAAAAGATAATTGCATTATTATGTATTAAATAGTACAAAAGCAATCAGTGGGAGAGCAGAAGGAAAAACTGCTTAATGAAGAACATATCAAACGAGAACAGAAGATCACTGACAAGAAGGCAATCAGAAACAACTATAGATATTCTAAGCTAGCACTAAAGAAACGGCTCTGTAAGTAACTGTAAATAATATCATGGTATATAAGAATATATGTTGAGATACAGAGAAGCAAAAAGAAAAATATTGACATGAAATAGGAGCAATTTATCTCCTAAGCACTGCCATGGTGATGAGACCATGTCACTCACATCATGTTCATGGTGCATCCAAGTCCATCCTATTGCCACAGCTTCCTGTTGCTAAGGATGGAAAAGCATTAGTCAGCCAGCATTATTCAGCATGTGAGAAAATACCAAGCCATTGGTTGCAAAGCAAGTAGCCATCTGCTAATGAACGTCCCGCATTACATCCATGATTTTGTGCCTTTGTCTCTCTACAGTGAAAATTGCCCCTTTCGCTTCAACATTACTTTGGCAGCTTTTGTAATTTTGCCACAACAGATCAAAATATTTTTTTTTTTTTGGTGAAGCTCTCTTGCAGAATACACTGATTATCCTTCGGCTCCTGGATGCATAAGTCCAAAAGCCTCATTTTTGAACAATATTGTTTTCAGCTTATTTAGCTTCCAGAGTAGCCAACCATCCTTGCAGGGAGTCATTAGCCAGGTTAATATGAAGAGAGGGCCTCCCTCTATGTTTTAGAGCAATTTAGTGCTTTCTTTCGAAGAGGGTGGTGTTAAGGGGTATAATGCTGGCAGCTTAGTCAACCATCACCTCATTGGCCAACTGACTGGAAAGAGGAGTGTCAGTAATAATACTGGTGGTCAATGGCACACATTTGGAATAGGCAAAGGAAAAAGCTTTGTTGTGCTGAATGAAAACAGTAAGTACAGGGATTGTGGGACCCTTTCAAATAATCAACAGCATGTAAGAACATAATCCCCATATAGCACACTTGACAGGCATAACACTGATTCTTTAAACAGCAGCAAATGTGTCTAGGAAACAGCTCCCTGCTGCTGATGTTGGATATTGGGGTCACTTGTAGATCATTGAAAAAATTAGTGTCTTGTTTGCAATCCTACTTTGTTATATTGATCCTTGTTGATGTTAGGTAGTGATGTAATGACTTGAAGTATAGTTGTCGATTGTTTTAACCAATAATTGTAAGTCTTTTCATTCAAATACAAAGTCTTACATCAGGACACGGTATTGTATTGATAGTCCTCCCTATATTGTGTTTACTCACAGGATGTATTTCAACGTACTATGAGAGTAAACTAAGTTATACACAAAACATAGATAAGTACAACATATTCCAGAACATGACATGCATGAAATAAGGAATGCTTCTATTCATTTGTCCAAAAGTAAAGTACCATAGTTACAATAACATAGATGTCAACAGTACCATCATAATATTCCTGACCACAAGGACTCTAGTACATATAGCCCTCGGCGGTAGTTAAGAAACCAACCGTTGTGATGTTTCATAACAACCCATTGACCACTAATCGGGACTTAATTACCCAAGTACATATGACATTAATTACACTAATTATTTGCATTACGACTATAGTTTTATTGAACATAAATAACTCCGGCCGACTACGGCCAACCACAACTAAGACAATGACTGCTTACATCATCCCCCCCACAAAAGAAGTCGTCTTCCAGATGACATGACAAGCAAAAGGGGAATGATACTACACATGATGCTAGTGAGAAGAAGTAGGGAGTGAAGACATCCTTGGATGCAATGATGAAGTCGGGGTAGTTGTTGGAGATCGAAGCTCCCTCAATCGCCTTACCTCCTTTGTTCGTACGCGAAGTTGGTGGTCGGCCACTATCTCTCGTTCCCTGGCGACTTTGACCATGCGAGCCGCCTCCATTAATTGGCTCCTGGCTTCATCTACTTTTGTGCTCCTTGCCGCCAGCTATTCCTCCAAATCCTTTACCCGTTGCTCAACCGTCTGCTCCTTCTGTCACGCCTCTTCCTCCACGGTGATCACCTTGGCCTCCAAGGCCAATACGTGGGCTTCCTCAGCACTAGCTAGTCGAGTTTGCTCAGCCAATTGTGTTTGGAGGTTCTTCATATTTTCAACTGACTCTTCCTTGGCCTTCTGTAACATCCTAAAGGCCTCCACCTTCCCTGCCAGTGTTAACTCGATGGCCAATATCTGGCGCTTCACTGCATAAAAGATGTCACGGAAGGCTAACTCGATACTGTAGAGGCCTTCTAGAACTGGGGCATCCCTCCCTACCATCCTTGGTGAAACACCATGCCACGCTCACAGCATTGTTGAAGTCTCCACCACTGGCCAACCCTAATTGGTAAAAATACGAGCAAATTCCGACTCACACCCCATCTACACAAATCCGTAGATCCATTGTACCTCCTGGGCCACTAGTGGGGAACAACAAACCTTGCGCTCCTTTGAGATTGCTCCCACTTCCATCATTAGTTGCCCCATGTGCTGGAGTTCTACATACCACTGCACCGTCCCTGGAGGATCTGACGGATCTAGCTGTGACATCTCTACTACCAATCTACCGAACCCGGTGGACCTATCCTCCTCCTCCTCATCGCCAGGTGCTACCAGTGACTCCTCATCTATCGTGGGAGTCTCCCTCACGGTCTGTTCCCAACTCTCCTATTATGCCGTTGCCGGCTCCATTTCTCCTATAACCACTGGTTGTTGCTGCTCGTGTATTCCCTTCTCTTCTACCAGCCCGACAATGATGCTATGTTGTCTAGAGGAGTGGGCCTCCTTGGTCTGCACCCTCGACCAAAGCCTCTAAAGGGCTTGACACTGGCAACTCTGCAACCTCGATCGTGAAACCAACAGACCCAAACCAGTCATCGATTTGCGCCACTCCTGGTGCTCCTAGCAATGCAATAAGGGAAACTAGCGATTAAGTCAATGTGGTGACCGGCTCCTGCATTGTAATCGTTCCCCATGTAGTCACTGCCCTAGTGGTTGGCAATAATGTTGGCAGTCTCAACACTAGCATGTCTAGCATGTTTGGCGAGCTAACTGGCATCGCCAGCCCTAGCGGCATATCTCTTGACACAACCAATCCTGTAGGTGCATCTCCTGAAATTGCCAACCTTGGCGGTGTATCTCCTGAAACCGCCAACCCTGGCGATGTATCTCTTGAAACTGCCAACCCTGGTAGTGTATCTCCTGAAACTACCAACCTTGGTGGTGTATTTCCTAAAACTGCCAACCCTAGCAGTGTGGCAACTGGCGGTGCCGAGTCTCATGCTAGCGGCACCCAACCTAGCGATGCACCTAGCACAGAAGTTGCTACCCTAAGTGTCTG
Source organism: Sequoia sempervirens (assembly GCA_007258455.2). Classification (NCBI taxonomy): domain Eukaryota; kingdom Viridiplantae; phylum Streptophyta; class Pinopsida; order Cupressales; family Cupressaceae; genus Sequoia; species Sequoia sempervirens. The sequence continues at coordinate 13,295 of VDFB02047208.1, read as the reverse complement.
CGTTGTGCCAATCGACAATGTCGAGAGGGTAAATGTCACGGTCAGCGGTGGGCCCCCAATGCTAATTGGCAGTGCTGGAAGGGTGAACCCCATCAGCTGGAAGGGCGGTATTACAGTCACCTCCTCTACCTCCATCTATGGTGTAGTCTTAGCGTCTGCTGCCAAGGATACTTCTTCGTCCGTCGGCGAACTGGTCGACGTCGAAGAAGACAAGTCAATTGGTTCATCTTCGTCTACCTCGCTCTCCACTGATGCTTCCTTTTCCACCGACACCTCCCTGTGTTTCCTTTTCCTCCCCACCTACAAGGAATTTTTGCCAACCTATTTGAGCTCCAACTTTGTCCAATAGAATATCGTCAGCAATTGTAATGTCCCCTATTTAGGATAACCCTAAATCTTGCCCCAATGGCAGATCTGTACTTAACGGTTCCTTGGCTGTGATATCTTTATCTCTTTTTGTCCTGGACTGATAGGATTTACTCATATATTCCCTTATAGATACTCATTGATTAATATTCCCCACCTTATTAAGAATTTCTTTCAAAGGTTCGTAAGGGCTTTGATTGTCAGATCAGTACATATAATGTTTAAATGACCTGCTATTCAGTATGTAAGTATCTCTACCTTCCGATCGAGGCTTTAAAGGAGTATTGTATCTGCCGTATGTAATATATGTTTACTTCTCCAAATCTATTCCATTCTCCCATTCTATATCCTTAATTCCTTCGAAGGTCCAATGATTTAATGTTGGGTTTATAGTTCTAGTTTGTGTTGTCAAGTAAGTTGGCATGATAACTTGTGACAGAAAATAGAGAATTACCATTCACAGGAGCCACCATAATCGATTACAGAACACAGCAATGTTTCATGTCAAAAGGACACCCATGTATGAACAAATAATAGTGTCGATTGAAATGAGTTGCAATGATATCAACACTTTCCTGTATTCACAAACTACTCGGCCAAATTGATGCTAAATGCCAATGATCCCTATCGATGAAGAGATCAGAATACACCACAGATAGTCATGAATGACGATTATTTGAGACTTGCCTAATATGTTCATCACTCAGGATCACATCTTTCTATGTCAGTTGCTTGTGCTCTCGTCCCTGGAATGTTAGCCGTTTGGTATCAATAGTGGCAGCTAGAGTACCATCCCACTCTGCGTGACTTCCTGAAGAATATCTTTCTTTTATCTCCTCTGATCGATGATCTCCAGAAAGACTTTCAATTCCTTTTATATGGTTTTTGTTGTGAGGGGTCGTGTCTTCTCACTATACTCCTCCCCAAACCATTGCACCTCCTTGTTCGTTGCTCTCAATTAATATCGATCACTTGAATATTAATTTCCCAACCGGCCATTAAAACTTCAAACTCCACATAATATTTATTTCATGCGAATTTATGCATATGTGACTGTCGCAGTGTTAGGAGCCGATCGGGCTTTTATATTTGTTATTTGTTTCTTTTAAATTTATTATTTGATTGTTTTATGTCATATTTCATATTTTTCTATTTTAGTCAAATATAATATCTATTATTTTTATCTTGTTGTTTATTTTTTGTATAATTATTAAGGTATAATAAATTGGCAATATATTATTATTTTATATTAAGGTATTTCAATCTTTGATATATATTAATGATTATAATAGTTATATGTATACTTTGATAATTACGCTATTATATTTGGATTTATAATTATAATTTAAATAGTTAAATTTTTTTCAATATGTTTTTCATTTATTTCAATTTTGATGCTTTATATCTCAATGCCCTAATTTCGAGGATATGACAATCCTCCCCTCCCAAATTTGCTTGTCCTCAAGCAAACTAATGACCCTTTTCCTTAATGTTCTTAATCTCTTGATATTCTTGTCTGGTATACCTGTCTTTTCCTGGGAAAAGATCGTAACATCTTGTTACATTTAATCTCTTTCCAGGCCTTCTGGATACCTCATTCTCAAGTGTACCCAGCCTTATAATCCTGGGAAAAGATTGTAACATTTTGTTATACTTAATCTCTTTCTAGGCCTTCTGGATACCTTAATTTTTAAGTGTATCAAGCCTTATAATCCTAGAAAAGGTTGTAACATCTCTTCCCAGGCCTTCTACATACCTTACTTTTAAGTGTACCCAGCCTTATAATCCTGTAAGTGATTTTCCACTTCACAGGCCTTATGGATACCCTATATTTTGGGGTATCCATCCTTAAGATCTTTGGGAGAGCCTTGGCTCTACCTAGGCCTTATGGATACCCTATTTGGGTATATCCATCTTAATTCTTATATGCATTCTTCAATGGGTGAGTGGCTAGAGTCGGCCCCATCTGCCTTCTGGTACTTGTGTGTGGATGGCGTCTAAGAACAAGGCAATCGCGTGTTGAGTCATGTAAAAGGGCTTGTGCCTCTATGACAGGAACTCTCTCATCTGTTATGAAATCAACCGCCCCCAATTATGAACCTTGCCCATGCGTAAACCGATCATGTAATCCACCATCCAAACAACGATATCTAATGCCAAGCGTTAGATATCGCCATCTGGATGGTGGATTATTTTTTTATTTTCTCTCTCCTCTCTCTGATTTTTGTTTCTTCTGACTTTTATCATCTTCTCTCTCCTCTCCTAAGTTACCAAGTTCACCCCTGGGAAGCCTGGGTTCGATACGGGTTTGAAATTTGGGCCCGGTTCGACCAAATTTGCTATGGGCTTGAAAAATCAACTATGGGTCTAGCTAGGGTTCATAACCCTGGCTGTCAGTCCAACCAAGGTTCAATGTTTTCGAACCTAGGCAGAATTCGAGCCCAGGCAGTCTTTTCCAATGCCTTTTTGCATTTTTTAATTATTTTTTAGACTGTTTGTTGACTTTTAAAAAGTATTTTATTCCCTCTAACCCTAATATTTGCTTCTAACACATGAAATAGGTAAAGTGATACTCATTTACCAATTTGTGAATGAAAAAGAAGGATTTTTTGCCTTCATTCCTGAACCTTCTCTCTTGCTTGCACAAGCGTGAATATACTTGAAGGTTGATCATAGATTGTTCGAAGTTGGTTGTTGTGCTATTCCTAAGCACTTGCAAGTGCCTGTTCGTTGCCAAGAAGATCGTAGAGCAAGATTTCTTCAAAAGAGGTAGGTTTTTTGAAGTTTTTTTATTTTATTTTTACATTTTTTTTTAACAACTGAACTTCAACTCTTTTTTTTTTTGTTTTTTTGTTTTTGTTTTGTTTTACTTTTCATTCCTCTAAATGTCTATAACACATGTTCAACTTTTTCATTTTTTTTTATATTAATTAAGTCTTTTAGTTTCAAATTCAATGAACCAATGCCAAATTTTCAATATGTTGTGCAACTCTCCCCTTTGAAAATATGTAGAAATGGTTCAGCAACTTCCAAGTGGTTGAGGATATGTTTGGATTTGTAGTCATTGCCATGTTCAATATTCGAGCTCATACAGTCGAGTGAAAGGGCACTTGTGCGAGATCCCTGAAATAGGCATCAAAAATTGTCCAAGTGAAAACAACAAAGGCATTCCAAAAGATATAGTGTCGAAATATATTGTTGAGCAAGAAAAGGCAGAGCAAAAATCAGCCAATGTTAAACCAAGCCATCCTTTGAAGAAAGGATCTCAATCCATGAAACCCCCTAGACCGCTTTCTTATTTTCCACCTACAGAAAGCCATCCTTTTATGGACATCCTTCAAGACCAAACTATGCCCTCTTCAAATAAAAGATCTAAGGGACCATTGGAAGCTTCATTTCAGAATGAGGCAAGAGAGATTGCAGATCAAGACATAGCAAGATGTGTCTATGCCAATGGATTGGCATTCAATGTTGTTCATTCACCATATTAGCAAAAAATGGTGAAATCTATTAATGAGGCTCCAAAGGGGTATAAGGGCCCAGGTTTTGAGAAGGTGCATTGCATCTTATTGGAGAAAGAAGTTAAACATGTAGCAGACTCTTTGAAGCCCATTGGAGATCTGTGGATCAAAACAGGGGTGACCATCATTTCTGATGGATGGAAAGATGCAAAAAATCGCCCATTGATCAATGTTATTGCTGTGTCCCCTAAAGGGGCAATGTTTTTGACAGCGATGGATTGTGAAGGATGTTCATGTTTTAGCAACAACCGGCTGCTTCTTCCAAATTCGATTGAGGCAATTCAAATATAGCCAACGGCTATTTGAATTGTATTTATGATATTCAATATCATGGCCAACTTGAAGACAAATGAAGATACACGCCTTTTCATTAATAATGATTAATTATTATTGGCCACATCTTTTTGTTAAACATCAGTTTACACTTGTTATTGACTCAATTAGAAGAAGCACGTATTAAATAAAGAGACCTATTTTTATTAAGGCCGACCCTATTCTCCTTGGGATGCGATTAAATGAAGAGGTGCATTCTTCTATGTATGCCGACCTGTTTGTGAAGAGTCACATCCTCCTCTCTGAATTGTATATATATTCACTGGCATTTCCTTTGTTTAGCATTCAAGTTAAGAAGATTGATATCATTCTTTGAAGTGCGAATTCTCTGTAAGGCAGTTCGAGTTTATCATTGAGAGGAGATCGATATATATTGTTGGCTGAGATTATCATCAATCTGATATTCTACTGCATCAAATTGGAGTGCATGTGTTAGGCCTTCATATCGGCCTCTATTGTAAAAGAGACTTCATTATTGATTCAATATATAAGTGATATATTGTTGTTGGGTTTTTCTCCCTCAAGAGGAGGGTTTTCCCAGGGTATCTGTTGTGTTATTGTGTCTAATTTTTAATTAATTTTCTATGCATTTTAATCTGATCATAAATTTAACATGGTATCGGAGCGGGTTTGAGGAGATCGTGATCAGATTTGCCCTTACAGCGATACTCTATTCTATTATTTATATTTCTTTGTCTATCTCTACTTTAGTCAAGATAGTGAATGGGCTGAAGATTGAGGCTAGACTCGAAGGAGCATCCAACTTCACATCATGGAGATTCAGGATCATGCTTACCTGAAGAGAGAATGACTTGGGTGAATTTGTAGAGTCCAATGTTCCTGAACCTGAGGAGGAAGAAGAGAAGTTGCAGTGGAAGAAGAAAGATATCAAGGCAATGAAAATGTTGGTTGATTCCGTTAAGGATCATATTGTTCCTATTGTCTCTAAGTTGAAGACGGCAAGAGACATGTTTAAAAAATTGGAAGAAATGTACGAAATCAACAATACCAGCCGGGCACTTGCACTGAAGCAACAACTACACCATGTGAAGATGACGAAAAGAGAATCAGTGATTGCCTACTTCATGAGGATTTCAGATTTGAGAGATCAACTCTCAACAATTGGCCATGTGGTTGACGACAAGGACTTGACCATGCTTGCTCTCAATGGTCTTCCTTTGTCTTGGGAATCCTACATTCAAGGAATCAGTGCAAGATCAAAAATGCCTAAGTTTGATCGTCTAAGGGCATACTGCGTTCAAGAAGAATCAAGGTTGGTAGCTAGAGGCGTTGGTCAAAGTTCAAAGAATGAAGATATTCATGTTCTTGCCTCCCATGCTTCGAAGAAGAAAGGAAAAGATGGAAAGAAAGGTTTCTTCAAGAGGAATCGAGATAAGGAAAATGATGATGCCCCCACCCTCAAGAAGAAGAGAGACATGTCCAAGATTCAATGCTTTAGGTGTGATAAGTTTGGCCACTTTGCCAAGCATTGTCCATCTAGACCTAAGCAACAAGCCATCATTGTTGATGTTGATGATGCTTCTCCACAGAAGGATTCATGTGAATACTTGTTCTATTCGGCATTGTCAAGCAATGTACCTACAGATACCAACACTTGGCTGATCAACAGTGGTGCTTCCCGACACATCAATGGATTTAAGGAGCACTTATCAAGTTTAGTGGAGAAAGATTCTTCCGAACAAGTCATTATTGGAGATGATGTTGGCTACTCCGTGAAAGGGATTGGGACCTCTACTCTTCATTTGGATTCCGGCATTACACTTCAATTGAGGGATGTTCTTATGTTCCAGGAATCAAGCGCAATCTCATCTCCATTTCAGCTCTAGAAGATAAAGGATATCAACTTGCCTTCTCCAAAGGCAAAGTTCTTGTGTGGATGGAGAATTCCAGTTTCAAGGATGCTCAAGTAATTGGTGTTAGACATGAAAGCCTCTATAGGCTATGTACGCGTCCTCTACAGGCATTAGTTCATGATTCTTCAAGCTTATGTGATCTTTGGCATCGAAGATTGGCTCACCTACACTTTTGAGCCTTACCTATCATGGAGAAGATGGTCATGGGACTTCCTAAGTTCAATCAGGAGCATGAAGGAACTTGCAAAGGATGTGCTATGGGTAAGAATTCAAAAGCTCCATTCCATAGTAGAGAAAGTAGATCTAAGTGTATTTTAGACCTTATTCATTCTAATTTATGTGGACCTATGTTTGTTCCTTCTTCGAGCGGTTTCCTGTATTATGTTATTTTTATTGATGACCACTTTAGAAAGACTTGGATTTATTTTCTGAAAACTAAAGAGTCTGAGGAAGTGTTAGAAAGGTTAAAGGAGTTCAAAGCTCTAGTAGAGAATCTTTCTGGTAAAAGAATCAAGGTCCTCAGATCTGATAATGGAGGAGAATACACCTCTGGCAACTTTCGAAATTTTTGTGTTGATGCTGGGATTAAGAGGGAGTTTTGTGTCCCCTATAATCCTCAGCAAAATGGTGTTGCAGAGAGAAAGAACAGGACCATCGTGGAAGCAGCAAAAGCCATGATTCATGACCAAGATCTGCAAACCTTCTTATGGGCAGAAGCTTCTAGGACTGTAGTATATGTTCAAAATAGAAGTCCTCACAAGGTCTTGGAGAATATGACTCTGGAAGAGGCCTTTACAAGGAAGAAGCCTGACGTTAGTCATTTGAGGATCTTTGGCTATCCTGTCTATGTTCATGTTCCAAAGGAAAAGAGAACAAAGTTGGAGCCTTCTGGCAAGAAGGAAATATTTGTGGGCTACAGTGAGGCATCAAAAGCCTACGGGATATACGTTCTAGGTCAGAAATTGATTGAGATCAGTAGAGATGTCACATTCGAGGAAGATGTTGCATTTAGAAGATCCAAGGGAACTCATGTGGAGATTGACAATGATGACTCTCCTTAGGATATGGAAGTTGACCATACTCCTGAGATTTAGAGGGAGACTTCAGAACCGAAGGAAGATGTTAATCCAGTTGAGCCCTTGGAACCTACTGATGGGCCTACCGATATAGTGATTAGAAGAAAGAGACCTCTTTGAGCTAGGCAAACTATGCAAGAGGCTGAAAGGTTCGCAGCTCCTAGAGGTACATTCAGAGAAAGTAAAAGGCCACATAAGTTCTTCAGTTATGTTGCCTTGATGAGTCAGATTATTGAATCTAAGCCTTCCAATGTGGAGGAAGCTTCCAGTCAACAGGTTTGGAGAGATGCTATGTCAGAGGAGTACCAATCAATTCTCAAGAATGATGTTTGGGACATTGTTCCTAGACCCGAAGGCAAATCTGTGGTATCTTCGAAATGGCTCTTCAAGATCAAGCATGCAACTGATGGGAGCATTGCGAAGTACAAGGCAAGCTTCGTGGCTCGAGGGTTTTCACAGAAAGAGGGAGTTGATTATGAAGAAACATTTGCTCCTGTTGCTCGCTATACTTCTGTCAGACCATCATTGCCATTGTTGCATCTAGAGGATGGAAGATTCATCAAATGGCTGTGAAGACAACTTTTCTAAATGGTGTGATAGAGGAAGAAGTTTACATCGAGCAACTGATGGGTTTGAGGTACATGGAAAGGAGTCTCATGTTTGCAGGAAAGTCAAGGCACGCCTTTGTATGATCTTTAAGGTGCCCTTTGTACAAGTAGTACGCAAAAGAATTGGATCGCTAATTCGTCAAGTTTGGGTTTCTTGGAAGAATGATTTAATTTAATCTGCACTTTGGGTAATTGATGGTGAAGTTACTAATTTTGGTTTCGGCATGTGGACATTTGATTCTTACTGGTGAAGAGCACTTAATCATCAAATGTAAGAAAGAGTTGGCTTATGAGTTTGAGATGAAAGACCTTGGGCTTATGCATTACTTCCTTGGCTTAGAAGTCTAGAAGAAACCATATGAGATGATTCTAAGTCAAGGGAAGTACACCATTGATATAATTTCTAAGAGGTTTGGTATGATGGATTGGTAAATCCATGTCTACACCTGGGCGAAGACCAACCTACATAAATTCAGAAGGAGGCTACTAGTTTAGGAATTTAGTGGATCCTACAATGCATGTGCAATCGGATTTCGTCCTTGATGTATCTAGTTAACACTTTAGACCGTATATATGTTATGCTATGAGTGCACTTAGTCAGTTCACGTGTGAACCGAGACAGATACATCTTGTTGCAGCTAAACATATCCTAAGATACTTGCATGGCACAGTTGGATATGGGTTCAGATATTCTTCAAATGTGGACTTGGAGCTGCTCGCTATACCGGGACTTCTAATTCAAGCAGGTGTCAGCGACTAAGAGCACCTTCTAGATGTTGCTTCCGCTTTGGGATCTACTTGCGATTTCGGTGCAAAGAGGGAAGCAGCCATCCGAGTACTATACAACAAAGTAAAAGCATATTGCAGCTTGTATGGCAGCCTCTGAAGTTAAGCAGGGCTTCGTAGCTCCTTCTGCGATTGTTTGACAATCAATGGAGCCACTATTATTCCACAACAGATACAACTGAGTTGAAGCTTCCCTGGCCAATCCCTCGTGGTTTCATGACGTAATCCAAGCATGTTGAGATCAAATACCACTATATCAAAGATATGTGCTTGGCGGAAAGCTACGCTTGAGGTATATCAAAGACGGCGGAGCAGACGGCAGATTCCTTCCCAGCCTCTCCACAAAGTTTGCAATTTCAGGATAAGCTTGGTATAGTGGAGAATCCAGCCTCAACTGAGAAAGAGTCTCAGTATCAATGATAGCCTGTAATGAGTTCTTCTCTGTGAGAGAAGTTAGAGGTGAAATCCCTTGATTAATGAGTTCTTCTCTGTGAGAGAAATTCGAGGTGAAATCCCTTGATTAATGAGTTCTTCTCTGTGAGAGAAGTTTGAGGTGAAATCCCTTGATTAATGAGTCCTTCTCTTAAAGAGAAGTTCGAGGTGAAATCCCTTGATTCCACCCTCTGAAAGAGTCATGATGGATGTCATGTGTGTGACTCCATGACAGCATCACGTGAGAGAGTCTGTGATGATTTTTTGTACTTGTGTTTTCACCCTCTGGGAGAGCCATGGTGAAAGTCATGTTGAGGTGACAACATCACGCAAGTGATGAACACTTGTACATACCATATATGGTTGTAGCCATTACGGTTGATATCATGTTCAAGTGATATCAGATATCACGATGAGGTGATATGTCTTGTGCAACTGGAAGTATCATCCCTAGCTGAGAGGGAGTGTTGATGTTTTAGCAGCAACGGGCTGCTTCTTCCAGATTCGATTGAGGCAATTCAAATATAGCCAACGGCTATTTGAATTGTATTTATGATATTCAATATCATGGCCGACTTGAAGACAAATGAAGATACACGCCTTTTCATTAATAATGATTAATTATTATTGGCCACGTCTTTTTGTTAAACATCAGTTTACACTTGTTATTGACTCAATTAGAAGAAGCACGTATTAAATAAAGAGACCTATTTTTATTAAGGCTGACCCTATTCTCCTTGGGACGCGATTAAATGAAGAGGTGCATTCTTCTATGTATGCCGACCTGTTTGTGAAGAGTCACATCCTCCTCTCTGAATTGTATATATATTCATTGGCATTTCCTTTGTTTAGCATTCAAGTTAAGAAGTTCGATATCATTCTTTGAAGTGCAAATTCTCTCTAAGGCAGTTCGAGTTTATCATTGAGAGGAGATCGATATATATTGTTGGCTGAGATTATCATCAATCTGATATTCTACTGCATCAGATTGGAGTGCATGTGTTAGGCCTTCATATCGGCCTCTATTGTAAAAGAGACTTCATTATTGATTCAATATATAAGTGATATATTGTTCCTGGGTTTTTCTCCCTCAAGAGGAGGGTTTTCCCAGGGTATCTGCTGTGTTATTGTATCTGATTTTGAATTAATTTTCTGTGCATTTTCATCTGATCATAAATTTAAAAAAGGATAGGTGAAGGATGGTCCATTTATTGCTAACATCCTTTGCCAAACTATTGAAGAAGTGGGCCATCAAAATGTTGTGCAAGTTGTAACCGACAATGCCAAAAACTATAGGGCTGCTAGGTTATTGGTTGAGGAGAAGCATCCACACATTTTTTGGACACCTTGTGTTGTCCACTGCCTCAATCTAATGCTACAAAAAATTGGATCCAAAATTGAGTGGATCAAACAGGTGTATGTTGAGGGCGAAAACATCCAAATGTTTGTCACCAACGACCATATGACACAAGGAATATTTAGACAATTCTCAAAATTGCAGTTGTTGAAGGTAAGTTAATTCTCAATATTTTTGAATTTTTGAATTTTCTTTTAATTTTGTAAATTTAAATTATATTTTAATTTTAATTTTGATTTCCAAACAAGTTGTCAAGACACGTTTTTCCTCCAACACAATTGTGTTGAGACGACTTATAAAGGTTCGTGAGGCACTCTGTGCCATGGTAATCAGACCTAATTGGGCCATATGGAGGCAATCTAGCAGTGAAAGGGAAAATAGGGTCAAACAAACGATCCTAGATGATAGTTGGTGGTATCGTGTTGAGTATCTCGTCAGTTTCACTGAGCCCATTTTCAGCATGATCCGTTACACTGACACGGATAGACCTTGTTTGGGCTAAGTATATGATGGTATCGACTCAATGATTGAGAAGATGAAATCCATCATCAATGCAAAAGAGGACGATCCTAAAGAAAAGTTCTTCAAAGAGCTACAGGAAATCATTGTTGATAGATGGAACAAAATGACCACTCTGTTGCATCTTCTCACTTTTGCATTGAGGACACTTTATCTGCACAGGTTCTCTTCTTTCCTTGTAAATCTTCAACTTTGACCCATTCACAGGATCCTTCAATAAAGTGTCATCTGGGCTTGCTAATTTGATTGCTCCATTTTCTCTAACTTCATGAATTTGAAATGGCCCCAACCATCTTATTTTAAACTCACCCGATTTCAGTTCGTTACCGTCGTTATATTTTAAGACTAACCGTCTCGGGTGGAAGTTTGCTCGCCGGAGATATTTGTCATGCCAGAACTTTCGTCGTACCTGCAGCACCTATGTCGCCCACTAAGCTAGTACTCATCGTTCGTCCAACTTATTCAGCTAGAATAATCTCTCCTTCAAACTCTCTGTATCACCCAGTCTATTTTCCACTGCAATCCTTAAACTTGGCACTAGGTACTAGGTACTCTGTCGGTACTACAACTTCCTACTAGTATATGAGTTGGAAGGGTGTATGGCCAGTTGTTACTTTGTAGGCCGTACGGTACACCCACAGTACAGCGGGTAGTCATTCCTCCCAATTTGTCTCCTCAATGCCACAAGATTTATGGATGACCAATACAAGTATTTTGTTGGTTGATTCCACCTAGTCGTTCGCTCTTGGATAGTACAGGCACAAGAGGTTGTGTAAGATCTTAAACTCGGACGTTATCAGTCGGATGACATGGTTGACGAAGTCACCTCTGTCACTCGTATATGAACCTCGTCGTACTTACAACAGTGTTGTCCGGCAGTGCCCTCGCCTCTGCTTACTTCGTTAGGTACTCCGTGGCAACGACAATATATCGGCATCAATGTAGTTGGCTAACCTTCAATGGCCCAATGAAGTCAAGCCCCCACCGTTCAAACAACTCTTGTGGTTGTTACAGGAAGAGCGGCATGAAGTCCCACTTCAATGGTTTACCAACCCTCTAGCATGCGTCACATCCTACCACCCATTCTCGTGCGTCAGTGTGTACTGTCGGCCACTAGAGTCTTGCCAATAGACCCTTTCTTGTCTTGACGTCAGGCCCCATGTGTCCTCCTACCAGTCCCTTATGTGCTTCCTTTAGTACGCTTGGGATTTCTTCCTCCATAACACACCGTCAAAGTACTTGATCAGGTCCCATCTTATACAACAACTCATTAATGAGTTGGAATGTCTTGCTCTTCAGTACCAATTTGCATCATTCTGCCAGTGGCATGTCCTTTGGGAATGACGAGGTTGATAAGTACTCCCCTAACTTCTCGTACCATGGGGGTAGTGCCACTATTTGAAATAGATGTGCATCTGGGAAGTCTTCATTTACCCTGTCAAGTGGTTCGTCGAACCGTACTCTTGACAGTTGGTCAATAATGACATGACTCTTCCCTGGCTGCACAATGATGGTGAATGTAAATTCCTATAGGAGTAGTAACCATCAACTTACCCTTCCTTGGATGATCAGCTTGTTCACCAGGTATATCAGTGCTTGATGATCCACATAAAATGTGAAGTGGGTCGCCAGTAGGTAGCGCCTAAACTTTTGTACAATGTACACCATTCCCAAGGCTTCCCTCTCTATCATAATATAGGTTTCTCCGCTCTAGACAATAGCCGACTGGCGAAGTACACCTAATGGTCTAATCCTTGAATGCCCACTTGTGCCAGTCTTGCTCCAATTGCGAAGTTTGAAGCATCCATGTGTACATGAAACTCTTTGTCCCAATCCGGGTACGCTAAGATTGGCGAACTGATCAACTGTACCTTCAATTCCTGGAATGCCACTTCTTGTGCTTCGATCCATTCGTATGGTTGCCCCTTCCTTGTAAGTATGTCCAACAAATATGAAATTTGGGCAAAGTTCACTACAAACCTTTTGTAATATCCAACGTGACCAAGGAATGACTTCACTCCCGTGACATTCTGAGGAGTTTCCATCTGCACAATCACCCAGATTTTGTCAAGATCGGTCTTCAGTCCTACCTTGCATTCTATGTGTCCCAACAGTTTCCCTTGAGGTACTATGAACTGACACTTCTTGGGGTTAAGTGCCAACCGAGCAGCTCTACAACGCTTCGTGCATTCCTGGAGAGCCTTCAGGTGTGATTGCTCATTGCTGAAAATGGACCAGTCATCAAGGAACGCCTTGAAATTCTCCACAGACATCTTATCAAATATATGCAATACTATTCGTTGGAAGGTTGCCTGAGCGTTGCACAGACCGAACGACATCCTGTTGTATGCATACACTCCATCTTCAACAACGAACGTTGTCTTGAGTTTGTCCTCCTCGGCTATGCTTATTTGATTATATCC
>VDFB02047207.1:0-149209 GCA_007258455.2 Sequoia sempervirens | reverse complement strand
TTGCTTCACTTTTGGTTTGTAGATTTTATTAGTTTTTGGCTTTCCCCCCTTTTAGAGCCACATGTTTATTTTTTATCTTGGTTCTAGAGGTATGAATTTGGGGTGTGATTCTACATCACCCACTTTTTAAAGGACTTAGATGTATGTTTTAACACTTCTTTTTTTATATATGGCCTTTTTATTTAAAAACTATATTGTTGACCTAAAAGATATAAACTAGAAATTACAACAAATACAAGATAAAATTTTGAAACATGATCACTTGAGTTGATAGAAAGAAAGGGTTTAAGCTTTAAAAATTTACCGAGTATAGAAAAAATCCTATGGGTACAACAATACACATGTGAATTGTCCTATTTTTTTGTTACCATCCAACCTTAAAAGCTATTATCCTCAATCCTTAGGAGAGCATTCAAGTCCAAATTAAGAATTTTAAATATAATTCTATGAACCTCCAAAACCCTATTTGATGTCCTAGTAAGTTTTTTAATAGGCATTTGACCTAAAACACTATATGTACATAGAAATATAATTTCCTATCTCTTACCCATTCCCACTTGCACTCTATTAAAAATATCTCCATATGGTGTTGGTATGAAGTTTTTAGATCTCCAATATATCCTACGTTCCTCCATGGCTAGAATCCCACAAATTCCCCATTGTTGAAGCCCCTCCTTAAACAATCTTTCCTCATCCATCCTAGAATCTACAACCTCTCTAATTTATATAATTATCATAGCTCCTTCATGACCAAGACATTTTCCTTCATCTTACAAAAGTCCTCCATTCTTGTAGCAATTCCCTTTTATATAAATCCACCATTGTTGCAAATATAAAATATCAATTGAATCAACCCCTTGATATTTTAGTCTCCTTGTCTTCTCAATTGTACAAGAACACATCACTTTAGAATTTGATATACCTCTATGGTTAATTTTAGCTACAAAACCTTGCACACACCAAAACCACATTTAGGTATGCACATACTCCTAATGTTTTATGTACTACCATGGAGGCTAAAAAATTCCAAATAGCGGACTAAATAAGGTAATTTTACCATAGAACCAAGTAAAGTTTTATCCCCTAAAGTTTTGCTATCATTTTCTCATTACTAGAGACATGAATTGTAGATTTGCATAAATGAATGAAATTGTAAAAGTTAGATGAGGAACTCCAAAAGGTTATAGTGTATTCAGAGTAACATAAATTGTTGTCTATGAAGGTTGAAAGTGTTATAAGATAATATATGATCATGGACATAAGTAGCCAAATAAGACAAGAGTATGGACACCAACATCCATCTCTAGTGTGATTTTAGGGGGCCTTTTTGAGACATTCCTAAGTTAATTTCCAACATTAAATTTCTCTTTATACACATTTTTCTATCCCTATTTTCCATTTATTCTATGCATTAAATAGTTTCAAGTTTAATTCCCAACTCTTGTGGTCATTTATACTTAGCATAATTATGATTAGATTACATGTTTTACTTAATGCTATTTGAAATTTGTTTGGATTCATATATTAATCACATATAAAGTAAATTTCCTATTAAAACTATTTTAAGGGGTAATATTAATAGGTAATTTTATTCTTTTAGGATCCAAGGATATCTTAAAAGAATATTGCATGCTAGTTGCCTAGGCATCATATGGAATAATGTATCAATAGTGTGTGGTCCAAGTGCAAGAGGAAAACTAATAATACCAAGTGATTCCCACTGAGCATATTATTAAATCCATAATGACCTTTGACTTCTATAAATTTGTTGAATTGATATTTACCTTATTCAATATTTTTATTATAAAAGTGTTCAAACCTGATTCATTATCTACAAAGACCAATTGATGTCATGTTTCCCAAATTCAACCATAATAAATAATAGTAATCATTCCAAAATAATTATAAGGCTAGGAAACTCATGGGGCCCACATGAAATCTCAGAACTATGATGATAAAATGTGCTTTAAAATTACAATAACCTTTATGGGATTGTCATTTAATAGTATGATGATCTTTTTTAAACCCTTCTTCAAAATATATCTATTCATCTCTTATGCATACATTATATATTAAAGACATTTTTACTTATGATTTTAAGTTGATCAATCAAATGATAATCTTAGTATCCTTTTACTACCAAATTAGGCAGAGGAGGCAAGATTGGATCACCAGATGGAAAAGTTAGTTGATTTGATATAAATTTGTATACCCTAGGCATTATTTGTTATGTATGCCTAACTAAATGATAACCTTGTAAAGTAGATAGTGCATAGAAAATATGATGGTTATATCTACATAAATTAGATAAACCAAGCACTATAAGAGGGTAAAAAGATGAATCAAAGGAAGGAACAACACCTCTTGTAAGTTACACATGACATGTAACACTTATGGTGTAGATATAGTGTCAAATATATTATGTGAACCAAGGGAGGAGCATTAAAATAAATAAAACAATGAAGTGCAAGAAGACATCACTTTAGGCTGTATTCAATGATATAATGAAGAATGCACATCAAAGAACATATCATATCATTGTAAAGCATATGTCAACATGTATATTGCAAATGATCTAATATCATGTACATGTAAGAAAAAGAAATCATCAAAACTTATGTTAGTTAGGGTTTTAAAATATATATGCATCATAAATGGCATACATCTAATAAAGAGACATTGGTAAGATATCATATAATTAATCGATATGGAAATATAATAATTTCCTAGAGGAGGAAAAATAAGAATCGCTAAATAACACTAGGGGTCTATTATGGTATGGACATATGATATAAAACCAAGCAAGTCAAAAAGTGATCAAATCTTTGAATGAAATAAAAAATCAAACTCTAAAGCCAAAACCTTATGAGGTGTAATATTGATCAAGAAAATATAAACTCCATAAACAAATTATCTAGGGTAAATTAATTATTTGATAATGAGAGAAAATAACCCTAGATAAAAGGGTTGAGATGGAGAAATTATGTGCACATGCTTATAAATAAGCACACAAATTAACAAAGAGGATAAACCTATAGCTAGCTTTGGAATTTGATGACAAATATATATGACATATGATGTTTTATGATTCATCACTATGTTCAACAGTTGGAATTGTATTAGATGACCATCAATGTATTATGAAGTTGACTACATTCTACTTTGGATCAATCCCATGCAACTACAAATTTGATCCTTGTAGCTATGATTTTGAACTTTTTTATGGATTTGGCCTTTTAGTGTAGTTTAAAACCTACTATCATGGTTTATTAAAAATGTTATCAATTATTTTAGATTTGGGTTTGATAAATTTGAGACATTGATATATTTTATTGTGTTAGGAATGAGAGGTAACTTGTTCCCCTCCTCTTGCCTCAAACTCAAAGCCTTGATTTGATTTATGGGTTTGAAGAAGTTCAAAGACACTATAAGCAACCATGTAAGATGCCTAATTTATCCTCATAAGTTTAGATGGTAATTTAATGATGATGAGATGCTAAATAATAATTTCATAAGATGATTCCTTTCTTTTCCATCACGTCTAAATAAATTTAGGGCATCTTCTTTTATAAACATCCAAGCATGCAAGTTTTGAACATTTTGCATTCAAGAAGATAAATAATGACTAGTTAATAGTACACTGGTTTGGGCCTAGTATTACATTTAATTTTGAAATTTTAGGGGTCAGAACTATAGTGTTGGTTTTAAACTAGATTATGATCCACTTGTGGGTTTGACCAAGATAAAGAGTGGGAAATTTGAAGATCAAGTTTGAACCCTTGGGTTACATGGAGTCAAGTCAAGCATGGCTTTAGTTAGTCATATTTTTTTATGTAGAAAAAAGCCACTTGTACACTATTTATTGCATATGGGACAAACAAGTCAAATCATGTTTAAAACTAAGGAAAAAATTGTAAGGTAAAATGCATTTAAAAATGTCAAATACATAATTAAATATGCTTGACCAAATATAGTATTGAATGTATAACCTTCAAGAAAATCCTCTCAATTAAATCTCATGTTCAAAGAAAGAGAACCATGCTCTCTCATAGAACCATCATCTAAATTGTGATGACAAAAGGAAATAAATAATCCATCCACCCATCCTTTTGTCTTTTCTAGATTTTTTCAAAAATAATAATAGTTGTGAAGTTTAGGTTTATTTATTTATTGCAAAAATAAAAGTTGGGAATACCACAATGAGAGGACACCATCTTCATCCAAAAATAATTTAATACACAACATCTCAAGTACTTAAACTATGACAACATGTCACCCAATCTTTAACCAAACTGACAAACAAAAGTTGTGAGAGAAAAAAGATGACCAAACAACTTTGAAATTTATATGTTAATGCCCACAAGTGACCAAATTAGGTTAATGAGACTTCACAAAAAACATATTTTATCTAAATTTTTGTAAGGAAAAGAAAGATAAATCATAATTTACAATAAGTTTGTTTGTCCCTTTAAAATTGAGGTTAAACAAAGAATATGAAGGCGAGCATTAAGACAATGAGTTTTATTGACGACTCTTAAGAATGAAAACTTTGTGTTGGGTCATTTCTTTGATGAATAGAACTCTATACCTTTTTTTTAATTGGTAAGGTAAACTATTGAAAAAGTATTACAATTTTGATTTGCCTGCCACTAAGACATGAAGTATGCACCAGAAACCCCACAAACTGCCACTAAGGCATACATAACGCACCATAAACCCCATAGACTACGCAAAATTCACCATCCCCCCATACAAAACCATCTCAACCATGTAGAGTTGAGGCAAAACATTGCGACTTAGCATTTTACTAACCTAAGGTATACTGATATTTCATTACACTTGAACCAGCAGAACCAAGACACAAGCAAGCTTACCCCATGCCACCTTAGCAATTGCCCCATAAATTATTCAGGGAAAAGATCCTAAAATCAAACCACCAGGAAGCTAAGCACACCACAATAAGATTAAATTTCTGCCTGAGATAATCTGCCCCAGCGGAAGCAAGCCTGTGATGCACAGTTAACTCCATCCCATCCAAATCCAACAAAAAAGGGAAAAATCTTACCATTTCCCATACACATGTAGCAAGTGAAGATACCGTGGATGAGGAATGCCAACGCTAGGCGAGGCTGCTGCTAGAGACTACTCCAAGCCCATGAGCAAATCCTTCTTAAACAAATGATGCATAATAATTTTGATTTTATTCGTCGACACATCCACATCCAAGAGCCCATCCAAGACATGAGATGAGATATTCGTGTCCAACCGATAACCCTCACTACCATCCGTAAAACTTTTACCAACAGTGAATTTAACCACCGCGAATGTCAGGAAGTCCGGGTGGTGGATAATGCGTCGTAGCCTCAATGTTGTCACAGGGCCTCTGAAGGCCATTTGCTGCTTGTTACTCCAAAGATGCACCAAAGTATCCATTCCTCCACAGAGCAAACCACTGGCAAAAACTCGTATACTAAACATCACCATACAAAATGAAGGCCAAAACACCCTATTTAATTCTGTTGAGGAGCTTAGAGACCCAAGATGACTATCAGAAGGCCAATGCATACCATGTCCTCGACCTACGGAAGGCACAACTTGTCATAATTCCGCCAAACCCATGATGGACGAGAGAGTTTCTTGCCAAATTTGCATATCTTCTTACGTGAAAGCCGAAGGATGAAAAGACGTTGGCAAATCATAATTCTGAATTGATTGCTCACACAGAATAAAAACACCTGTCCACTCGACCACCCCACGAGAAATGACGTGGCAATGTGCAATGTAAGATGACCGAGTCATCAAATTGCCTCTCCACAACTCCGATGTGGAGAGTGACCCGTCCAACCTCTCATGAATAGGAAAGGTCCTTTTATAGTCCACGATACCGGGCGATCTGTTTTTGGGTCTACAGATGGCTTACAGTATATGGGACTCCTCGTACTCCCAATATGAGGGAGGCACCTAACTCGTGCTCCACAATATGAGGTGTACATACCTTACCCCCTGCAAGATTTGAACTTGTGACCTCTCTTTGAACTGCAGAATAAAACTATATACCTTTGAACTTCACAATGCATATGATTTCATAGAGAGCTATGATTTTCATTAAAGAGGAAGCAAAACCTACCAAGGATCACATTATACAAAAATACACTAAATACAAAATGCTCTTCTAATTCTAATTCATTGTTGAAGACTCACAGATATATTAATTTCTTAAGATAAAATGGTATGACTCATTGTGATGTTGACGAGAGCTTATTGATAATTAAGCAAGAAAAACCTCATATCAAAAGTATGCTTAATGCACTTGAGAAAAATAATCCATCTCTCTTTTATATAAATACAATATTATTGACCATACTTCTTTTTATTTTATCTAAATTAATTTTATATAGCTTTTATAAATCTATCACTTTTCAACATATAAAAGTATTAATAAAAATTATTAAAGAATATATCAATACCAATCAAGTAAACGCGTACATTGGAAAAGCACAAAAAAGTTGACCATAAAAGGAAAACTAGCATGATAAATGACCATCTCGTCTATTTGGGAATATATCAAGAATATTATCTTCCAACCTACAAGTCGATCGTCGAAGGGCCACGCTTCACTCATCATCCTACTGCGTGCAGTTCCACAGCTGAGCAAAATAACTCTCCAACGCCCAAAAATGGGGGATTGCGGTAAGTCTAGTAAATTATTTTGTTAATTAAGTTTAGCAAGGTTTGTAATTGCTCTTCTTCTTCACTGAATTTGGCGTGGCTGCGAAACAGCGGACAAGCTTGCTGCATTTCTGTCCACTGCAGTGGAAGCAGCGAGATTGGCGGGGGAGGTGAGACGATAAATTTATTTTGTAGAATTTAAACGTTTTTTGAAAATCTAAATACATTTTCTTATGAAGAACTTGTAATGCAGACAATTTCCCAGAATTTCTACAAAACCAAGGTCGTGGAGCACAAAGGACGGGTAATTTTTTCTGTTTTTCTTTTTTGTTTGGAACCATTGATTGGAGTTTACCAGTCATATTTTACATCAGATTCCAATTTTGGCTTTGTGACATTTAGAGTAGTAGGCCTCACGGACGATAGTAAAATCATTTCACTTCATATATAATGTTGGAATGCACACCATAATTGTTTACTATTGTAGCCTCGCTATATGTTCTCTGAAGTTTTGTGCCTCGTTATTGGGGCGAGGACGATTTGAATTTGGATCAGGACCTTATGATTGCCCAGTGAACCATTTTACCACGATCCCTTTGGCAAACATGGAGTATTTAAGGAAACAAAATGCAAGTTCTGGAAAATAAAGGAATACCCTGTTTGAACTTTGTGTAACCAAAATACATAGAAGGCCTCTGACTCGTGTCTGTTCACACCCATTTTAGCTATGGTTACTAGATTCAAAAAATCAATAAGGGAGACCAAAAAAATTGGAAAACCAAAATCTTCAAATACATTCGTAAAGTTTATATAGGAATTAAATATTCTGGGCCGAATTGGACTGAATTGGGCAAATCTGGCCAGTTCAGAAAATGGGGATCGGATCAGATTTGAACCAATTCCATCTAAATTTGGTATTATAATTTCAGCCCAATTAGGTCAACGTAACTTTGAAGTAAGTCCAGTTATATTAGTGAACGGTAAAAATAACTGCAGGTTTTGAAAAGTAACAAAGCATGAAGTACATAACACTAAAATTATGTAGCAATTAATCATACAAGGTAAACTGATGGTTGTTAAACTCCAAATCATATTATTCAAGAACAAGTATATTTAGTTGTGAGAGTGGAGGAGCACTCAATGGATCATTAGGAGCCAGGATTGTCATACGTCTCTAACAAGTTTAGGGCTAGAAGGGCCGCCAACATCATCATCTATGACTCTGAGATGGCCAGCACATGGTTTGATAAAATTCATAGGTTAATCATAATGAATTCCAACATTTGTACCATCCCTTAGTTTGAAATTTTCTACTTGCAACTGTAAATCTATCTGTTGATATTTTTTTGTGATATAATTATTTTATATTTGCCATAATTAGAATGGATTTTTTGAAAAACAGAATATTAAACTATTAATAATTATATTAAGTGAAGCAAGTAAAAATTACAAAGATCTGTTGGCTTTCCATACAACATAACTGGTCTTACCAACCGTAAAGTATCAAGTATCTTGTAATGGAATTCTATCCATCAAACAAAGATTCAAAATTTCAAACAGCAGCAACTTAGTCTACACCTAATAACCGGGAGTAAATAATCTGTTATCTCTTACATTTGAATGCACGCTGGAAATTGTAAATTTTAATGAACAGATTAATGCACAGAAAATTAATTCAAAATCAGACACAGCAACACAGCAGATACCCTGGGAAAACCCTCCTCTTGAGGGAGAAAAACCCAGCAACAAAGATCTCTCTTATATATATAAATAGTGGCAACAATTCTCTTTACAATGAGGCCAATCACAAGGCCAATCTTCAGCACCTACACAAGATGCAATGGCAGATAATAATCTGCACTTCTCTAATATCTAACTCTGCCCTTGAATAAATTTGCAATCTGCTCTTGATGAAATTCGCACTTAAATGAATCGAACTTTTCCTTCTTGCTTGATGATCACAATGAGAAGGTGAACTCTTATTTATACATCTTTGAAGAGACGCCTCCTTTTATTTAATACAAGTCGGCCAGAATAAAGGTATATCCAATAAAAGATAAATCGCGCCAAGAGGAGGAGGTCGGCCTTTAATACAAGAGACGTGCCTTTACATTTAATGATTATTTGCTTTATCAAATCGAAGTGACACATAATAATTACGCCTCTTGAGATCTTATAAATTAAATAGCTTATAGCTATCATTTAATTTATTCGCCAAGGAAGATAGCTGGAGTATTATATCGATGCTGCATGATATCATTAACAGAAATTACAAATGTTTTTGCTTTTCTACATGAATTTTAGTTCAAATTTACAGAAGTTTGAATGCAATCAGTGCTGGAATTAGTGTTCTCAAGCTGCTGGAATGAAACAGTCATCTAGTTGCAGAAAACAAAGATCAAACAATCATGAAAATAGTAAAACAACCATAATAAATATGAAAAAGAATTTAACTTGGAAACCATATTTTAGAGGAAACCAGCTGGAAGTGGCAAATGCTCAGGTTTTTCTCATTTTTTGACCAAAAGTAGTTACAAAGAGCTCAGGTAGAGCATATGCAACAATTCTTCTATGTTCACACTCATTCAGTAACCTCAGAGTCTAGTTCTTTCCTTCTCTTTGCTGTCCCAATGCAATATTGAAATGTGTTAGATGGCAAAGAACCCATAAATTCTTCAAAAGGTCACTTATAAGTTATTAATGAATGTATGAACTGCCCTATTATAAGAGTATTCAGTATTGTGTTTAGTGGTAGTGTTTAACTTTGTCCAACTTGTAGAATAGAACGTCTTTGAGGTAGGAATGACCTTTGCCTTAAACATCTACTTCCTTTGTCTTCAATTGCTGATATGTCTCCAAAATCGTTATTTTGAGTGTATGCCTCCTCACAAACCTCTTGGGTGAAAGGCCCAAATTTGTAAAATTGTTCCCAAAGTTGAAATTTACTTTGCAATTGTGGCTAGATAGCATGTCTGCCTCTACATTTGTGTCTTTCATTTTTGCATGTGATCAGTAATTAGAATTGTTAAAGAAATCCCATTCACTTGTAGTCAGTGTTCCACGGGCCTGGGGGACGGGGAAACGGGGGGACAAAGGGCCTAAGTTTGGGGACGGTGGGGAGGGGGTGGGGAGACAGCGGGGAGACGGCGGGGGGACGGCGGCGGGGGGGTGACGGGGTGGTGGTGTTGATATAGCTATACATATACTTATAGTACTTGAAAAACTAGTTTTGAAAAGATGTATAACAGTATAACAGTATAAGAATTACATTTCAAATGAAACTATAGGAAATTAGTAAAATTATAACATGGCAAAATTTGAAATACTAAATCTAAATATGAAGATATTTGAATGCTAATTGCTAAATAAAACTTGACAAATGAAATTGTCAAATTGGAGATTTCTATTATATCGCCAAATATGAATATCTGATGTCATATGAGATATCACAAAGTCTATAGAGATGATTCAGATTAATTGATTACATGATTCATCATTACAATGAGTAGCATTACAAAATGAAAAGACAAAATGCCAAAATGTCAAAACTCAAAATGTAGTGAATGGAAGCCTCTAATCATCTACAAACTCCTCATCACTAGAACTGCTAGACTCCACAAAGTCAAGATCCCTCAAGCTCACACCAACCAGCCCTGTATTTGAAGTGGTAGGATCATCCTCATCAATCTGTGAAGGCTCCTCTAGCTCCACATCCCATCGTGCCGCTGGACTCTCCTTGTACACAACTGTCTTGGGGTCCATGAGACGCAAAGCACTGTGTACAACCACAAGTTTCTCTGCTCTCTTAGAGGTAAGTCTGTTCCTCTTAAGAGAGTGGATGAAGCTATATGTTGACCAGTTCCTCTCAGCAGCTGAAGAACTGGAAACCTGGGATAGCAGACGAATAGCTAGAGTGGTGGTCAAAGATTTCGAACCATGACAATTCCGCCACAAAAGTGGGTCCTCTTGTGCCATAGAAACTATATCCACCTTTGCTGCATCTGAATAGCCTCTAAGAGTGGCAAATCTGGTCCACTCAGTGCGAATTGTGCTGGCATCTATAGAATCATACATCTTCTCTATGCACCTAAAGAAACCCGCCTTCACCTCATCATCCCGAATCGGTGTCACTCTACCCGGTCTAGCCATGTACCACTTAGGATTCAAGGAAAAGGCAGCCATATGCAAAGGAGTGTTCAACTTGTCCCATCTGCACTGAATGATTAGCCGGATGTGTTCATTGTAGAATGCTAGAGAGGGGTCCTTCACTCGCACAGCAGCCCTCATCTGGTCAAGCATAGAGTCGATGCACTCATACACCTCTCCAAGGTCAAATGCATCCCCATCCCCATATCTGATAACTTGGAATATTGGAGAAATGATGGAGACAATGTATTTTGCATCAGTCCAAAACACATCACTCTTCACTATCTCCTTCACCCTTCTCCCCTGTGCTGTCTTGGCCTCGGCCCACCTATTCCACTCATTAGTCATAACCATGAGTTGCAATGCCTCTTGCAACTCAATCATTCTCTCCACGAGAATGAAATATGATGCATATCGGGTCTCCACCGGTTTCAAGAACTCCTTCGCGAAGGTCCTGAAGAGTGCATGGGAAGTGTGGTGGTTGCAGATAAACATCTGCACATCTCTCGCATCGGTGACCACTCCTCTAATCCAATCAATCTTCCCCATGTCCTTGAGTGCATTGTTCATGGCATGCACACAACATGGGGTCCACCAAATATGTCTATAGGCTGCCTCAATGGGTTTCCCTGCTGCTCTACACACATGGGCTGCATCTGTGACTACTTGGACCACATTTTGTGGCCCAACCTCCTCAATAGCCTCCCTGAGGACATGAAACTGAAAATCAACATCTTTACGATGCCCTGTACTATCAATTGCTCTAAGGAAGTATGGGCCCTCTGCACATGTGACCAACATGATGTTGATGAGTGGACGATGGCTAATGTCCGTCCACCCATCCATAACTATACTGCACCTGGATGCCACCCAACATGCCTTCATCTTCTCCATCAAAATATTGATCTTGGAATAGCACTTATCCAAGATCGAGGTCCTCATTTTCGTCTCACCTGGTGGCACATATGATGTTCCTCCCTTCGCCACCATAGCCATCATCTCCCTATAATAAGGAGACCGTGTAACATGAAATGGAATACCATTGGGAAAGAAGAACTTGCCAATGGATTCATCTATCTCATCTCTCAGCTGCACATTAAACATATTAGCTATGGGGTTACTTTGTGATGTCTGCAACTTGCGTTTCCCTGTGGCTGTCCCCCTAGCGACATTAGAAGTGGAAGTGGATGAAGATCCAAACATCATTCCTCCCGTCTGAGAAGTATGTGGCATTGATGCATGATGGGTTTGCTGAAGGGCTGCCCTAGCAGTCAAAGTAGTAGGGATTGAAATATTCGTGTCCTCTGGAATGCCCCAAAGCTTGTTAAACTCCATTCTATATTTTATATTTTTAGGCTCCTTCAAAAACTTACAAGGCTCCACACCTTTTCCTGTCCAAAAAAGAAAGTGTGCATTCACTCGAGTGATGCTACCAAACCAATCAGTCCCACAAATGTTGCACTGCCACTTCCTTGTTCCCCCACCTGATTGTGATGTGCCTTGTATTCTTGTAGCAAACTGTTTTAGAGGAGACTTCGGATCAAAATGACCCCTAGCAAACTCTGCCAACAATTCTGAAGGGCAGCCTGTACTAGCTGGTGCACTCGCCATGGAACTAGATTGGGCTGCAGGATCAGCCCCATGGTCATCCCCCTCATTCTTAGGTTCAAAATCTGAATCATGTTCACTATGAGAATGGATTTCCATGTCATCCCCACTCACGTCTTGGGTGCTCATCGTGAAAGTGACACTGCATTTCACAAAATTAAAATAAAATCAGCCTACTTTAACAAATTGAAACAATGAAATACAAATTGAAATAACAAATTTGAAATTTTAATTTTGAAAACAAAATTTACAATTTATAATTTAAAAATCAGCCTACTTTAATTTTATATTATTTAAAAATTTAAATAAAAATATTAAATTAACAAATAATAAAATTTGATGTTGAATCTTGAGGGAAAAATGATGAAGATGAATGAATCATTCATCATTTTTCCCTCAAGATTCAACATCAAATCTGATTTTGAGATGAATAAGAAAAAAAAACAAGTTTAATTAACTTTAATATTAAAATTTTAAAATAAAAAATTTGATGTTGAATCTTGAGGGCAAAATGATGAATGATTCATTCATCTTCATCATTTTGCCCTTAAGATTCAACATCAAATCTGATTTTGAGTCTTTGAGATGAATAAGAAAAAAAAAACAATTTTAAACTTAGAAAATAAAACAAAAACAACAAGAAATTTGAAAAAAGCTTCAAAAATCCTACCTTGTGCTTGAAAAATCTCTCCAAAATGAAATAGAATCCTCTTCCTCCTCTTCTTCTTACTCCTTCTCACTCCTATCACACTTGCAATCTCTTTTTTCACTCCTTCAATTAGACTTCTTCACTGTTTTTCCTCCTCTTCAGCTGGCTGCAAAAAAAATCAATCTTTGTAAATGTGATTGAAATGATAAAATGAAGTGGTTTTGTCTTGTTTTGGAGGAAGGGGTGGGGCCCATGCCAAATTAGGGCAACAATAAAACAAAGAAAAATCAAAATTTATTTAATTTTAAGTGTTATTTCGGCCCATTGATGTGTCTCTAGACGGGAGACGGCTAGGCGTCTCCAAGTCTCCCGAGAAACGCCTGGGCGTCTCCCCGTCTCCGGCGGAGCTCTGGCGGTTGTGGCGGGATGGCGGGAGACTCCAAGTACCCATCCCCCCGTCCCCGAGACGTCCCCCTCTAGGAAACGCGGGTTTTTTTGGGGGGGACGCGTCCCCGTGGAACACTGCTTGTAGTCTCTCATTAGTTGCAATTTATTTTGTGGCAAATATTAAAGATGTTTGTTGTTAATATGAACAATTATTTCCTTTCTGAACAAATAGTGTTTCCTTTTCTTATTGGCTTGTACAATTGCATACATTTCTTCCTCATAAATATGTATTCTTGTACAATCTGAGAAAATAGTTCAGAATGATAGCAAACTGTCTCACTTATCTTAGATATGCTGTGGCTCTTACTTGAGCACTTTACATGTTTTGCTTACACTCATTCAGTTGTTCATGCTTTTCTCATAACATTTGATGTGATACTTTTTGTTTTCCATTACAGTTATGTAGGCAAAGTGTTATTTGTGTTAGGGATTCAAACTATATACCGCTTTGAAGGGATCCATTTTGCATTTTGGTGTATGAGTGGACACTTTTAATGTAAGAGAACTTTACTAAAGGTGATTTAACTCTTCAGAGGATATGTCTACTTATATTGCAGAACTTTAGCATACACATGTTTTTACTATTTTTTTCTCTGGTCTGATTGTGGGTTGTCACCATTGTTAGTTTGGTATGGGCAATGGCACTGAAATAAAATTTTGAGGTTAATGTACAATGATCTATGGATATCTTCTATGCTGAATGTTTGATGTGGCCAATGGTATGAAATTTCATGTAAGGTGCACTCTTTCAGCTTTATTTACTTGACACTTGTTGTATAACCTGTCAATATTCTTCATCTTATTAATTACAATAGACATACAACTAATTAATAAGTTTTATTTATGTGTACATGGCTTGCTAGTGGGTGGTTGTGACATTCATAAAGAATCTTTTTTTGAGAGGGTTGCAATAAGGTACTATTATTGTGCTTTTGTAATAAAGGATGTTGTCTTCTAATCTATCCTTTTAAAGAGTTTTGTTTTTGAGAGGGTTGCTATTAGGAACTATTATTGTGCTTTTGAAGGATTTTGATGATATTTTGGCATTCTTAAACACTGGTTTTTCTCCTTTGCAATCTCTTCCACTCGGTTTACTTTATTATCGTCTATTCACTCAGTATAGGGTTTTACCATAAAATATTTTTCCTAGTTATGGACAACTTAATTTGTTCAGCTTTGCCCATTTTGTTACTTTCATAGGCAATTCTTTTGCCATTTTGGGAAAGTTGCTCCTATCATGTGTTCTAGCATCTGTATGAATTGCAAATTGTTTGCTTGGATCTAGTAGGTGTTAGGATGGGAAAGTGGTTAATGCTTTCTTAGGGATAATGATTACTGCTGTTTCCGAATCCATTCAGTTCTTTTTGTTTTCCTTTGTAATTGTTTTGGGGAAAGGCTATCTTAGAGAAGCTACAACAAAACCTTCTATAAAAGCTCGCCATTACCAGTAAACTTCTGATTTCATTTATACTTGTTGGTATCCTCTGGTCTTCACTTTCTTGGGGTCTACTACTAGATATTCAGTCCATTTCTTGAGGAAGCCACATTTGTAAAGTCTAGTGTAGAGTCTAATTTCTCTAATTACTTTAAATGCTACCTCTTTGTGATTTATATGTTTCTCTGCGTTCTTGTGGAAGCTTAATATGTCTCTTGAATAATACAATAATTTTTTTCGGTATGAGGGGAAAATGATGTTCATCTTCTTATGAAGATTTCTGATGTGTTTGAAATGCCAAAAGGAATTTATAATGGCCATGGACAGCTACAAAGGCTGTTTTTGGGATGACTGCTTGCTCATTCTCTGTTATTGGATTGAGGGTGGCTTAAAGAAATTTAAAGTGGCTCATTTCTCAATATTTGGAGTGTAATTTGTGGTCTTTTCAAGGCAGGTGGATTTGGTTACTGAGACTGATAAGGCATGTGAAGACACCATTTTTCAGCATCTCAAACAAGCATACCCAGATCATCAGGTGTACAATTAGTGTTCTAGAAGCTTCTGTTCTTCTTCTATCCATTTGAGCAAAGTTGATGATGTTATTTTTCTGTGCAGTTCATAGGGGAAGAAACTTCTGCTGTTAATGGCACTGCTGATTTGACTGATGCACCAACATGGATAATTGATCCCCTGGATGGAACAACAAATTTTGTTCACGGGTACAATTTCTGCTGTTTGTCAGATTTTTAAACAGAGGACTTTACCCTTTAATGGTTGGCTATAGGTTTTGCACTCTAGGGAGATAGCATATGCTGTATGTCTAACTCCCATTGACAATATTTTGCATTATCTATGGATGCCAATAGAATGCTTCTTTTCATTTGAGAACAAGAAGAGAAAGCTAAAGATGAATGGCAAAGTTTTGCAAGAAAAGACTATTATTTTTATGCTATCCTTATTTATCATACAGGACTTGGTTGGCAGGTTTCCTTTTGTTTGTGTTTCAATTGGACTTACCATTGAAAAGATTCCTACAATTGGTGTTGTGTACAATCCAATACTTGGTGAGGTAAGGTAAATGTTCATTTTGTGACAATATTTGTAGATGAACTGTGTTAAAATAAACTTCTTCATCTGGGCATGCACTTTCTAAAAGGTTTAACCAAATACATTTGACTGGGTTAGTGCACAGTTCCTGGGAAATATGCTTCCTAAATCAAAATGCATTTTCATACATTTGGCATATTTAAGTGCTTCATCACACAGAGTCAAATGTCCATATAAAATACTATTTCAGATCATAAAGTTGCTCAATATAGATATGATGTGCACACCTCGTAAGAGACAATGCCTACAGCCTACACTGGTATGTAGAGTGTGTATCAATGAAAAATTGTTCTAGTTTTACCGTACCATATCAAATTAATGAGTTACATACAAAGTATAAATTGTTTGAGGATGAAAGTTGGGACCTTAAACTGAGGAACAGGACAATTTATTGAAATCATAACTGTTTTAAGACTTTTATATAATGAAGTCAGCTTCTAAATTGATAAGATGTCCATTGTTTTCTTGTAATAATTTCTTCTTGATGTCCTTTGTTTGTCAATCAATCTGGTACCCAATCTCTTAAGCACCATGTAAATTGATTCTAGGTTTGTTCTTGGCCAAGTTTGGGAAATTTAATATCTTGTTAGATGCTAGAAATATGCAATAGTGCAAACCTGATAACTTAATTAAATCTTATAATATGTCATCCTTTTCCTCCCTATTTATCAATAATGCTCGAAACTTTCTCCTATTATGTGGGAACCAGCAACCATGTTTGGAAAATAAGGATCGGGGCTTTTGTGATTGTGTACTTTGTCTTCTTAAACAAAGCCTAGTATATTTCCTATTTCCTTTTTCATGGGGTCATTATAATTTTTAAATACATGGTAAAGATAACATACAGATCATGACACAATTGTATGGTAGGCATGTACATTCACAATACATATGCCAAGTCAGACTCCCATAGAGGATGTATAAGGTCAATTATAAAATGAGTATTTTGTCAAGCACAAACATGGGATGGGAAATGAGTGTGTGTAATGTAGAAAAATATTATGAATCACAATAAACTAACACAACAAAAAACTCGATCTATTTAACTTTTGAATGCCACTAAATTAATTCAAACAGATGTTTTTGACCCCACTCACTGTCTAGTATTAACTTTATAAAATAGACAGTTTATTTATAACATAACATGTTCTAATTTTTTAAAATGGAAAGGGTTGATCCAAGTTCTTTTGTGGGTCCATGTCAATTCCTACCTCTCCTGTGGTTTGATGGTGGAAATGTGGCTTAAATATGGCACTGATAGAGTAGTTTTCTGGTTGAATAAAGAAACATATCTTTAGGAATTCATTTCTATCTTGGACATTTTTAGATCTGTAATGTTCATGCTATATATACATATAAATTTGAACATACTGTCATCTTTGTTTTTGCAATAAATAGATATTTCATTATTCCGAAATGTAGCTAGTTGCAGTAAAACATATCCAGTATGGTTATAGAATCCAATTTAGTGTATTGTGCTATACCTCATTGGGTCCCCTGGTGCAGTATATGTCAAATTATATACAAATGTTGTTTCCATGTTAAAAAAGTATAAATTGAATCATGAATAGTGGCCTTCTTGGCAGATGAAGATTAAAAAACCAAATCATAATACTTATAAGTATTTTCAGAAAACTAGTAGGAAGATTGCACATCTCTTCCACTGGG
Organism: Sequoia sempervirens; assembly: GCA_007258455.2. Taxonomy (NCBI): domain Eukaryota; kingdom Viridiplantae; phylum Streptophyta; class Pinopsida; order Cupressales; family Cupressaceae; genus Sequoia; species Sequoia sempervirens. Next base: position 131,480 of record VDFB02047207.1, on the reverse strand, counting down.
CAAGGCCTGTGACACTTCTATAAGGGTTTTGTCCTGATCATCACTGTTATCCTGTTCCACTCTTTTTGTGAGGAGAAGGAACTGCTTTGTTTTTCTTTTTTGGGGGATCCTTTTGGTGGTTATGCTAAAGGGTGACCCAAGTCCATGGAAGCTTCCTTTATGCTACCACCCTCTTGCTTGGTTCTGGATCTGGACCTTTGTTAAGTTCTATGTTGCAGTGCAACCACCTCGATAGTTGAATGCATTGTTGTAAAATCTCCTAGTGTCTAATATTTGAAGTCAACTCTTGTTGGCCTATCTAGGATAAGTAGATAGTAATTGGCAATTATGTTGTAACGTTCAATTTGCATAACATTAGTGTGTGAAGTGGTTCTATTGGAAGTAGCACAATTTCTTTTTCCTAGTTAGAATACCTATATTCTAAGAACTTTTGTCCTGCTGATAGAAGTGTTGAATGTTTTCTATTCCATTTTAATTTGCATGACAAATGAAATTTGGTATATTTGCACCTTTAGGAAACTGAGCTGCACTTCTATGGTCCTCTTGCCATAGCCTGCTAAGTGTAATGCTTTCACGTCAGCCACAAATGTGGCTTTGTGTGCATTTATAATAGTTTAGTGAAGACCATGAATATATGTTGTAGATAGTGTGTCACCCTACTTGTGCTATAGTTAAAACACTCAATTTAAACCTGTAGATAAAATATGAACCTTTTGAGCTTGTATATTTCTTGAAATCAATATGTTAGTTTATTTGCATCAACGTTTCAGATCACACTCAATGATCCATCATTAGGATGAGAAACAAATGAATGGATTCCAAAATTAGCTAACTAAATACTAGAAGAGGGATGAGTGGAGAACATGAAAAATGAGAGATGAAAGGATAAGAGAGAGGAAAGGAGCACTTCATACCGTAGGTAGTAGTTGGTCATCCCAATATCAATAATATTAACCATGATAAAGATAATAAAAATGATACAAGGGATATTAATAGTCCAATTACCTATAAAAATAAAAACTATAAGGAGAACTACAGTAAACATTATAATAGCGATAATATGAACAATAATAATACTAATAAAGTGATGAAATTACTATTAATAATGATAAAATGAGAATAACACTAATAACAAGAAAAGGGGGAATGAAGATGATGATAATGAGGGGTTAATTAAGGAAGGAAAATACAATGAAGAAAAAAACATGGCTTTAACAAAAAGGAGAAAAAAGAAAATATTAGAAGCAAAAAAGTGGGGTAGATAAGATATAGAATAACTAGTGAAGGGAGGTAAAAGAAAGGGAAGGTTGGAAGCACAAGGGCCTTGGATTAAGGTGAAAAGGTTCTAATTGAGAAGTGGAGGAAAGAGATGGAATGGGGCAGTAGGGGTGAAAGAACATGGTCAAGAGGGGATGTTAAAATTGTTTCCTAGGGTGATCAACCTAGGTTTCCAAGAGAAGCTTAAACTGCATCCATAGTCTTGGTTGAGGTAATGGCCTATCAACTTTTTTTTGAAGTTTTCTTCTTTACTGAGGACTTGAATTGCATATAAGCATATATAGTGTTTGGTGTTGGAAAAATGTTCAACAAGGGTGGCTTTGATATTGCACTCATGTTTACTGTTAACATTATGCTTCTTGATCCTCATGGTGATAGAGCAGATTGTTTTTCCAATGTAAGGAGTTTCACATGAGCATTCGATCTTATAGACCCTTGGTTTTGAAGGGGTTCTCTAGGGCCTTTGGTGGAAGGGATGATACTTCTTGCTATAGTATGTTCCTATGTGGTTTGAAAGCACATCTAAGGCCTTTTTTATGCATAATTTTAGAAATCTTATTGTAGATTCCTTCAACATATTGGAGGGTGGCCACATGGATGATAGGAGAGTCATCATCATTTTGGTGAGACTGTAATGTCCCCATTTTACGACGTTCTCTTTCTGTTGGGGTTGATTTCGATACACTTACTATTTTTAGTAAGTGCTATTTTTAGAAGGGGGTCTGGTACGGTGCTTCGGTCTTCGGTGAGCCATCTCGAGCGCCTCAATTTCTCTCCGGCTCAGGATTTAGGGCGCTATTTACTATTTTTAGGACTTTTTAAAAATAGTAAGTCAATTAGGGTTAGCCGGACCTGGTCAGGATGGTCTCAGCAGTACATAGTCAGTCGATACAAGGTTACTAAGGTTGAATCATTCAAATATTTGAACAATGTTTCGAAAAGTAATCTTTATATTTATTTGTTGAGGGTCATGAAGGGGGTCAATTTTGTACCATGGCACCTAGTACAACGACTTTAAGTCATTTTAATGAACTTCAAAGGTATTTTATAATGCACTTTTAAGTGGACACCTAAGGAGGAGAAAAAATGGAATTTAAATTAAAAAGCTAATGCTGAGGATGATGAAAATAAAATCAAATGTTTTTATAAAGTGGTGTTGATTTTTAGGGCTGCTGCTGGTCGCCCTAACTTGGAGACTTTTAAAAGCTAATTGAAGTTCATTTGGGGATCATCATGGATGCTTTGGAAATTGTTTGTCGAGTATTTCTTTTGGAGCTTGGCTTTGAGGAAATCAAGGGTTTGCAGGGTCGAAAGCCCCTGTAGATCACACTCTCTTCGTGTTTGAAAGACAATATCAAGAGGGTTTTTGAGGTCTCATTCGGAGGCTTCATTTGTGCTTTAGTTTGAGGTGTTTTTGATGAATTTTTGAGGAGTTAGAGAACAAATCTTGCAGATTTCGAGTGCAGCTGAGAACAAGAGTTGAAGGGCCGATTTATATCATTTTTTGGTGGTGATTTCTTCAAGTTTTCTGGGCGCTTACTTTCAGGACCTGATCACACCTCTTTGCTCATATCTTGGAGAAGAATTTAAATATTGAAGTGGGTGTTGGCTCAATGGAAGATTCCTTCCCAGGCGATTCTATCAAGCACTTACATGTATTTTTTGGTTGAGCCAATGATTTTCCTTGGCAGGTTGAACTTCATACAGGGGCGGCTGGGCTGGTGAGAAATCTTAGTTTCTTTCATGCTGGTATTTGCTGCTTCTGGGCGCCTTTGGGGTGTGGTCTTCAGACTCTTTCCTGTAGCCTTGGCGTTGGGTTTGGGGGTGAGTATGCTGGCCTTGTGAGCCCAACTTATTGGTGAAGAAACATTGGTATAAGACTTATTAGCAGCCTGGCATCTAATCTCTCAGGTCTGAAAGTTCTCTTCATTTCTGTTGTTTATCCTTTGTAATGCTGGGCCAACAGTTGGTCATTCTCTGAGTTTTGAAGGAAAGTAATTCTTTGTTAGTAACCAGGATAATAGGACTGCAAGTATTACTTGAAAGACTTATTATTTCAGGTATTTAAAGATTGTAAAATCTGATCAATGTGAGATAACAAAGTCTGAGTTTTCTGGAAGGCTGAAACAATCTTGCTTGCTAGTGTTTGGTGTCTTCATATTGGCTTTCTGTTATTATTCTTGCAAATCTGTTATATATATTCTTGGGCATGTTTACTTCATGAATAGCATATGAGAAAACCAAACAATCAAACAAATCAGAAAATAAACTCAGAAAACCTCTTACAGCAGTTGGGAAGAAATCTGAAATCAGAGAAAACAAAAAAAAAAAAAAAACATTTTGGGGTTGATCATTACAGAGACTTATTTTGATTTTTGGCTTGTTCAATTTGTGTAGAAACGTGTTTAGTTTTGTACTCATTCATCTTAAATTTTTTGATAAGATGCATGTTTTCTTGATCAATGTGTTCCTCATCATAGATTTAGAATGCTTTAGTTGCTAGAGTTTTCAAGACTTGCCTTTTGGGCAGGGTGGTGATGGGAATTCACGTGAAGACAAAGTTCCATATGTGCTGTTTATATATGTATATAATTGTTTAGAGTTAATGATGATCTACGAAATTTCATGATCCATAAAGTCTTTGGAGATACTCCCCTTGAGCTCACCACAAATCAATTTCTATGTGCCAACTCAATAAACAACCTTAAAAACAATGTTTCCACTCTAAAAGATGCAAACAACATATGCAAATGTTATCCATGATGAAAATGCAAATAAAAGAGAAAAACAAAGAATGAATTAGCAAGGAAACACACGCATATTAGATGGAACACAAAAAATTGCCTAGGAGAAATCCCAAAAGGGTGTAAAATCCACAAAGAGTGAGCTTTGTGTTCTTCATATAACTATCTCACTCCTTCATACAAGCATTACAATGCTAATATGGCTAATTGGAGTCTTTAAAATGCCTTGAAACTCCTTCACATCTACTATGGAACCCCTGTAACTCAAAAACCTTGTCCCATAAGTTTGCAATTCCACAAAGAACATGTAAAAGGAAGGTTAGAACATGAATAAATCCATACAATATTGTTTTTACACAAGTTAGACCATCCTTCTATCCTTCTATGGTGCCAAAATGGAATAATGTACTTAAGAGAATTGATTCAAGTGCTAAAACGCTTCCCACTTTTTGCTTTCATAATCATGCAGCCACCATATTTACTAGATTGCTAATCTTGAATTTGCCATGGTATTTGCACAAATGCCATTATATTTCCACCCTACATCTACTTTAGTATTAAAGTGTTTGATGCCGATAGAAAGTGGCAAATTTGCAATTCCTTCTTTTCCACTAGGATTTACAATTTGCAATTTTATCAAAGGCTTTCCAAGATGTTCTAGACCACCTCAACTCCCTCCAAATATCACAATCGATTGTCATAGATTTGAACACATGAATTTTACTATGATTCTATGTTCCCAATCTTGGTCACCTTCTCAAATGTGTAGTTTCTCCTCAACTCCATTGTTCTAGCTTCAAAAGACCTGAATTTTGGATCATACCTTCCTCAGTAGGAGGCTTTTGGTGCCCAAAATCCTAGGGACTAATCAAATGTGGGAATCTCTTCCCAAAATCTTCCTTTGAAACCCATTTTCCCTTAATTGGAACCTAACCTTTTAGCCCAATCAATCATGTTTTGTTCTTGCCATGCCTTGTCCTCCTTACCATCTTGTGTAGAATGATGTCATCCTCTAGCTCTTCTTGTTCCTTAAGAGCTAAGTTATCCACTAAAGGGAGAAATAACTTCACTTTTTAATCCAACAATGAAGGTTCAACAAGCACAACATTTTCACATTTATGATTGAGTATATCTTCATTTAAGTAGGTAGGTCTAAAATGCATTGTCTCCCATCTACTCTGTGATGTGAAATAGTCCATATTTGATAGGTTTTGACTTTTAGAAGGTCCTGTTGTGACCTTTTCACACATCACCCCATTAAAAATGGGTACCCCCTAATTTTTGCTCCATTCAGATCTTTTGGCTTTGGTTTGTGGTGGTTTTGCGGCAGTCTCTCTTGGTTCCTTATGTCTTTCCGGGGATGTACCCGTCTTTTGGCCCAATTTGGAATTTTGGCTAACTCTGAAGTGTGTTTTGTCGGATTAGGGTTTTTATTCTTTCGGCTTAGTTTGGGGTTAAATTGAGTGAACAAATTGAAATCTGAGCTTGGCACTGTGATCAGGAGACTTCAGGCAGGTTCCCATTAAAATTTCACTAAATTCTGACAACTTACTATTTTTAGTAAGTACTCCATTTGGGACCTTTCCCCTAGGGTTTCAGAAATTTCAATCACATCACTAAGTTTAAACCCTTTAAGAGGACTTGTGTGCAAAATTTGAACAAATTCCGGGAACTTACTATTTTTAGCAGGTCCACTTTTAGCAGGTATGATGTCACCCGAGCAGTTTCAAGGTCTTCAGTTTCCAAAGCAAAGCAATACATCATGGAAACGGCGTTGAATGGAGGTCAACAGAAGCACATGCAATGAAATTAGGTTTTCCTACTTTTATGCCTAAAATGAAGGGCAAAACTTGAGAAAAATTGAAAACAGGTGTATCCCACTGCGATCAAAATCTTCCAAGGAAATCTACAAGTGAAATTTGAGCGTGATCCGCACACTTACTATTTTTAGTAAGTCATCTCCAAAACAAGGCCTAAAATAGCAGGTGAGCGTAAAAGGCGAGTGTGAACAGGTTAATCAGGCCATGAGGACCACGTTGAGCGAATATCAAGTCTTGAGGAGTTGCAGATGTTTGAAAATCATAGGGACTTCAGGAGTTACTAAAAATGGAAAGCGAGGGCAAGCAAGACAAAAATTGACTAAGTGTTAGAAGCTTCTCATAAACATGCGCCTAAGAGGAATGCAGGAGGAGGTTAAATATTCTAAGGCACAAGATGAATGCGCCTAGATCACAAGCCCAAATGCGCCTCAAACACCCAACATGAAAAGTTTTCAAGGCATGGCTAAATGCGCCCAAGGAGAACAAGAAGGGTTGGAAAATTTTCTAAGGCACAAACGTGAGACCCCCCTCTCTAAATGCGCCTAGCACTCCTCTTCAAATGCACCCAAGCCTCATGATAGAGAATGTGCCAAGAGCCTAGACTCCAAAAACGCCTAAGGCATGAATGATGGAGAACACCAAGGGCAATATGCGCCCAAGCACACAAGAGGCTAAGTGCGCCCTAGAAGGACATAGTCAAAATGCGCCCTTGAGAGGAGATAAAAATTTCTAAGGCATGAAGCATGAAACAACAAGATAATATGCGCCCAAGCTCAAGGTCTCAAATGCGCCCAAGGAGGTAGTATGTTGGATGGAAAAATTTCTAAGGCAAGAAAAATAAAACGACACCCCCTCAAGTGCGCCCTAGAAGGAGGAGGTGGAAATGCGCCTAACACTCAAGATTCCTATGTGCTCAAGGTTAAGAGGTAAATGCGCCCAAGTGCCTATGTCAAATGCGCCCAAAGATGAGTAAGTTGGGTGAGAAATATTCGAAGGCACAAGATTAAACACAACACCTCTCAAATGCGCCTAGCACCAGGAGATGAAGAATGCGCTCAAGGTGAACAAGGCTTAAGGAAAAATTTCCTAACACACAAGATGAATGCGCCCAAGGAGGAATAAGATGTGAAAATTTTCTAAGGAATTGACGTGAGAACACCAACCCTCAAATGCGCCCAAGCACTCAGATTGATATGCGCCCAGCTCAAGATGGTAAATGCACCCATGAGAAAGGTGAAATACGTTTAAGGAGATTAGTCAAATGCGCTCATGATGAAATACGCCCATGTATGGGGTAAAATTTTTTAAAGTTGGAAATATTAAGTGGGTTAAATAATTCCCCCATGAATATTTGAGATAACAAAATGTTACAAGTTAAAAGGGGAAAATTTGAACTTTGCAAGGGAAAGAATCTTCAACAAAGGAAAGGTTTATGAAAAACGGGACCCGCCTTGGTGACAACTCGCCCATCACCTCTCCAAAATTGGAAATTGCCGAGTAGTGGGAAGAGAAATTTAATGAATTTGCTAAAATAGACTCCCTCACGAATTAGAAATATTCTTTGACACAATTATTTAAGCCACGAAGTTTTCATTTCTTCTCACCATTTGCAAGTGCAAAGTTGTGGCTTTGCGGGTGAGGAAGAAAAACGTTGGGGTGAAGTTGCTAAAGTGAGCAAGTTAAATCAACAAGCTAGATGCTAAGGGTGAAAATTATAAGTGCCAGAAGTTATATTGCTGAAAAGTGTTGAGGTTTGAAGTTCGAAATTTTAATGTTGAAGCTCCATATTTTCGAAGTTTGCTCCACATTTTGGCTATCCCAAGGTTATTTATTTTCTAAGTTTAAATTTTAATGCCTTTCTTTTATTTTGCAGGATGGCTGAAGCAAGCAGAGGGGCAGCTGCAAAGGCCAACAAAGCTGCAGGAAAGGCTGCCAATGCTGAATCAAGCAAGGCCAATATATCCAGGCAGGTGGTGATAAAGAAGTTGAGCAAAACATTTCTTCCAGAATCCAAGCTTACATTGAAGTTGGGAGAGCTGAATGATACGAATCTTGGTTTGTACAATCTTGGAGCACTCAGAGGTCGGATGTACGGGATAGGTGGCCATCCTCCATCAGTCACGACACACCAAATTATGAAGAGTGGACTTTATGCTGCTGCTGGTTTTCCAGCAGCTATCCAGTGTCTGGAGTTAATCCTGGAATGTGCCAACTGCTACAAGCCGGAGCAAAGGACTATTGTTTCCCTTGATGGCAAATTGTTTGCCAATCTTACACTTGAGGCCATCGGAGAGGTGTTTGGAATTCCTACTTTCAATGAGATGGTATACAAAACAAGGCAGAGGGCTGAAAGGATGTACGCTTCTACTTTTGAGAGATGCGCCGGAATGATAAATTATGTTTGGATGCAGAAGCCTAGGCCTCCTCGCACCAAGCTCCCCAAGCAAATTATTTTAGATGATGTGAAGGACTATTGTGATCTAATAATGATGCTCAGCCGAGTGACTGAAAGTCCTCAATCGTACATCTTCGAGCCGTGGATGTTTTACTACATCGGGATTGTGCTGGAAGGGAAGGACTATGTGGACTGGGCAAGAATGATAAGTGATAATCTGGATGAACAGTTCAGGAATCTGAGGAGAACTAAAATTTTTTACATGAGCTCATATGTAATCTACATGCTGGCTCGAATGACTAAGTACAGGGGAATAACTTATAAGGAGCCGATTGGGTGTGGTCCTGAGCAGTTCAAAATTTACGAGGCTTGCCCACAATTGCACTTGAGCAACACCTCCAGTTACAAAAGGGTGAACAATGCCTTCACAATGCACATAGCCAGGACTCTTCAGCGAAGGACTCAACAAAGGATATCAAAACAAGCTCAGGAGTTGATCGAGGAATATGGGTATTGGTTTATCCAATTTCCAAAGTTCACTTATATCAGACTGCAGGGGTTCACATCATATCCTTATAGATTACCAAGGTACCCCACGGATAGAATGGTGATGTTAGAGGTATCTAGGTAGCTCATTGCCTATGATAGAATTCAGAAAAAGAAGAAGAAAGGAGGATTGGACTTCCCGATCATCATGGGGAATTCAAATGAGGCTTGTCCCTCCTTGCAGGTAGCCAAAGAAGCTGAAGATGAGCTATAGTTTTTCCACCTCTCGTACCACACCAGCAGGCAGGATTTTGATCCTTATAACAATATCAGAATGGTGCAGGGTGTGGAATATAGGCACAGGGTGCACATTGAGGACTTCTGGGCCAATGCCGTGGATGATGCTGAGGTTAGAAGAAGAATGTTTTCCAGAATACCCTTGAAAATGATTAGAGAATGTGAGGTTGTTCCAGTTCCGGATCAGGTAGATGAGGACGTGAATGTTATACAACCAGACTATGAAACAATAAGAAACACAGTGGTCCCACTACCTGATTGGTCAGAACCGGAAATTACAGACTTAGATACATTGTGCATACCGGTTTTGACATTCACTAGAAATTGGGTAGGAAGGCACATGAATAGACTAAAAAGCAGATTAGTCCCCCTCACTTACAATTTGATGGGTGACCAAAGGCCGCCTACAGCTAGAAAAAGGAAACAGGTCACCCAAGCTTTAGAACCGCAGATAGAAGTGCAGGTTCAGCAGATGCCTCAGAGGGTAGAGGAGGCATCATCCACACCATCGCAGACTTGCTCTTCGAGCGTGCAAGAGGTCTCATTGTTTGTAGACCAAAGAAGCAAATTGAATGAAGAGCAAGAATTTCAAGATGTGAACCAGCCACCTCTTAGAGAGCCAGATAGTCAAAGTGTCAACATTCCTAGGAATGGAAATCAGCAAGAAGAAGAAGTGGAAACAAAGACAGACACCTGCTTCCAGCAGTTGATTGAGACAGCTTTGGAGGAAGAGATTGCTACAGGGCAGGAGGCTCAAGGTTCAGGAGAAAATACTCAGCAGATGGAAACTGATGAACCTCAACAGAATGTTGTTAGAGAAGAAGTGCATGGAGAGGAAGCGAGAGAGGAACAACCGCTTATTATTTGTGACCCGCCGCAGGGAGTGCCCAATTGGCTCAGGGAAAGAATGAGAAGGGATCCTGTTGAGGAGACAGACCCAACAATTGAAATGGAGGAATTCCTTAGTGTTGATGTGTTTTTCATGACCGCACCAACGCAGAATAAAGTCGCCAACGGCTACCCTATTCTCTCTTGATCAAAGTATCCAGCACGCTAAGATTGCGAGAGAGTTCGTGCGTTCAACTCCAAGGTTCTTTCAATGCGAATAGTCTCAATTGGCTTGATGTGATTTTGCTGGTATTTCAAGGGGACTTACGGAATTGTTCGGCAACGGAGAAAGGGATTCAAATGCTCGAAAGATTTGTCTATGAAGTGTGAGTTACCTATTCTAACCAGAAAATACTGAATTGAAATGGTGTAAGGTTTAGAGAGTCTAAATCTATTCTAAGTGTGAGATATGGAGCTCAACTTCAGCAAACTTCAACCAAACTTCGCTTTGCCTCGCCTTGGACAGCTTCCACGGAGTTGGTGCAATTTTCAGGGGAGTAGTTCAAGGTGTTCAGATCACAACTTAGCATGAAAATACCATCACAACGACACATATAAACATACAAATCATGATCGAAGTTAAGTACATGATATTCCAGTTGACCACACAAGGCGCATTCACCATCAGCGAACACACTAGTGGTATGGATAGACGAAGTTTGTTCAAATTGAAGACCACGTTCCACAATTAACATCTACTTGCATGAAATAAAAACTATTCGAGTCAGAAGGACGAAGAAACCTTGCTAGTTGCTCGCAACAAAAGACGAAATTCACCATCAATGAAAATTCTTTTTATTGAGAGAGTGTTCACAACAATTTCTTACAAAGTTTTCAAAGGGAAAACTTTCCTTCTTCTTCAACTACACTATCAATCTACTTCTAAGTTGCCCCTCTACTCTATGTCTACTGTCTAACTCTGAGCTAATTTCTACTGTCTAACTAATGAGATACAAATGAGGGGGACTCCCCCTTTATATAGCTGGCCAAGTCCAACAGACGGCTCAGATTACAATTGACTGGATGGCCAGGATTGTGCCACCCCATCCCTAAACAAGATTCGCCCTAAAAACCGCCATAATGGAGAGTGGGGCAATAAATGAGCAATTAATGGCCACCATCTTCTAGAAGGTTCCCGTTTGTAGACGCGTTCACACTGTTCTCGATCTTCTTCTTGATGTTGTTCTTCAACTTCCTCTTTGTCACTTGAGTTATACTATGTCTAAACACTTAGCCATTTTTCGCAACTTTTCTTCCTTCAAGGTTGAAATGTAATCGTGGAGTACTTGCTTCATCTTCCTAAGTCATCGCCGTTTGGTCTCGACGTTCCTCCTGCAAAACAAGCAAGGGGAAGAGTATTAGAACACTTCATAATATAAATTCAACTTACTTACCAGGATTTTCACTCTTTAACTTCCAAGGGTTCATCGCCTTCACTAGCCAACTTTTGCCTTCTAATTCTTCATGCCTTAGCCAAATTTCCAACCCATCTTGCATTCTGCTCAGCGCACTTCACTCTGATATTTCATCCGACTCAGGCTCGAGAAAGAAGAGCTTTCATCAGGAACTCGATCAAAATCATCTAGGCACCAATTTCAAATTCATCACCCAAGGCATTTTATCTTCACAAACATTTCTTTCCTTGCCTTAGAATTTTTTCTTTTTTTAAAAAAAATTTCCCTTAGGAAAATTCATTGTTTCAAGTGCTGATCAAATTCCTCACCCTGGAAGGCCTCAACGAACTGTGGAAAACTTTGAAATCCATTCCTCATCACAAACGTCCAGTACCCAGAAGAAAATTTTCTTCAGAATGTGTCGAATTCATGGGTACACAACAAACGGGTTCATTTAATTTTTCTTGAATTTTGAACCTTGGAAAAATAACTCTTAAGAAATTTAATCCCGTTCTTCACATCTGTGAACATTTCTTGTTGCTCTGACATGAAAATATTTTATCCACCTCGCGAAGCAGGCACTTTCTGACTTCATCTCCAGCAAATTCATTCGTATCCAGGAAATTTCATCACTTCACCAGACTTGGGCGTTTTCCTCTAGAGAAGTGGAATTTTGATAACACTTAGAAAAATATTTAAAATCACTTAGCACTTCGAATTTGCCTTAGAAATTTTTTTATTCACCTTCAATCACTTTGCCTGTGGTGAGGAAAATTTTATTTCAACTCACTTAGAAAATTTTCTTTTTAAATGTCTAGGGCGCACATTATATACCATGAGGGATGTATTCTTTTTAAAACTCAACGCCAAGCATATTTCCATTCAAATTTCCACCACCTTGTCTTCAATGCCTAAGCAACTTTAACCACCTCCACATCTAGGGCGGACCTCTCTTGTCATGTAGGAAATTTCAAATTTCAACGCCTAGCACACTTGTATGTCATGAATAAAATATTTTCCCAACGCCTTGCACATTTTCATCTCCCCCTTAGGCGCATTTCACACTTTGAATAGGATATTCTTGTTTACTTCTTTGACTTTCTCTTGTTGAAGTGAGGGCGCATTTTGGCATGGTGGAGGATGAAATTCTCACTTAGAATATTTTTTAGCATTTCTCCTTGAGGGTGGGCGCATTTTCTACATGAAGGAGGATAAACTTTAAACGCCACCTTTGACTTTGTCATTATATGGCTTTCAACGCCTTTGTCTTCTTCCAATTTTGCATGGATACCTTTGTCCTTTTCCTCCTTGTCTTCATGCACACGCCTTGTCTTTTTGTTCTTTGCATGGACGCCTTTGCATGGAGATGTTTTGTCTTTATATGCCCTCATTTGGGCACATTTTGCAATGTGTGGAGGATGAAACACTTTCAACGCCCAACTTTGACTTCTTAAACCCCCTCTTAAGATGGGCGCATTTTGCATGATGTGAAGGACGAAATTTGTTGACCCTTTGACTCATTTGCTGCATGGGCGCATTTTGATGGGTGAGGAGGACGAGATTCTTGCCTTAGAAAATTTTGCATGTTATGCTTTCAAGGTGGGTGCATTTGGAGGTGGCTGCAGGATTTTTCAATGCCTTAGAAACTTTTTCAAACACCTGAAGGCAAGCTAGGCGCATTTGGAGGTGGCAGGAGGACAAGTTCAAATCTTAGAAATTTCTTGATGCCTCTACCACCTTGGGCGCATTTCCTGGGTGCTGCAGGATGAAGTCCAATACTTAGCCATTTTTTCTTCGTCTTAGCCAGTTTATCCATGCCTGCTATTTATAGTAAGCCTTTTAATTCTTGCACTTCAGAAGCTCAGAATGATTTGAAATTTTGAACGCTGGATCCTCACGACTTCATTAACCTGTTGACGCTGCTACTTCGGGTTGGCCTGCTATTTTTAGCCCATTTCTGAAGGTGGTTTGCTATTTATAGTAACTGCCTGCTTCTGATACCTCCACAACTCCGTTTGATTTGAAATTCGAATGGGGTGCTCTTCACCACGTGACCTGCCTGTTGACATCGGCGCATGCAACTGATTTGCTATTTTTAGCCTGTTTCCAAAATGACTTACTATAAATAGTAAGTGCTCCGTTTGTCTTCAAATTTTACCAGCAGATAGCTTGAAGGATGTTGATCGTGGTGGCTTACACCGAAAATTTGACTTTTTACCCTTCTTTTCAGTTCAAGCTGGAAACCCTAATTTTTCTGCATGCATATCAAATGATCTCCGTTTGTTCTCGCTGCGATTCAGCTCGTGATTTTGAAGTGCTGGGAGGCGGCTGCCGGGATGCACCTACTAAAAATAGTAAGTTTCTCAATGAGTGACCATCTCCGTTTGCATGTCACATCACTGCGAAGCTCTCGAAAAACCCATAAGGAATATGCAACATGCAAAGAAAACCCTGACATGCAAACCCTAAAAATAGCCTCTGAAGGCTGAACTTTGAAAGTTGTCGTATCACTTTGCATGTTATACTGTTGCGAAGGTCTCGAAAAACCTAGAAGGAATCTCCAGACATGCAAAGAAAAACTCTGCATCAAAGCCCTGAAATCTGCTCCAGAAGCTGGACTGCTAAAAATAACAAGTTGTCCGTTTTAGCTCAAATTTTGCACACGAGCAGCTTGATGTGTTCTGAATGCAGTGTGACTGTTGGAATTTCAAAAATGCTGATGGAATGCCCTAAATTGCATACTTACTAAAAATAGTAAGTACCCAGAATTTGATGAAATTTGGGTGGAAGCCTGCTGGAAGCACACTGATAGCAATGTTAATCTCTGTTTCCAATTTATTCACTTCGTTTGATCTCAGACTGACCAGGAAAGTACAAACCCTAATTTTCAGACTTGGCCAAAATTTCACGTTTAAGCTCAATAGCGGACACAATCCCGGAAAGACAAACAGTAGAAAAGGGAGACAACGACAAAACAAACGAAAAGCAAAGCCAAAATTAGGGGGGTCCCCATTTGCAATGGGGCAATGTGTGAAAAAGGTCAAAACATTAACCCCAACCTAAATAAATGTTCCTGAACATTTCAAAGACAAAATCCATTCCACACTTAGAACCTTTGGATAATTCTTTCCAACCCATCAATTGAGTAGGGGATATACTTAAAAGGGAAGAGGAATCCTAAATTGGATCAAGACACCTCATCTTTTGATTACAAGTGTGTGCATATGCGTTAATTCCAGCTCAAAAGACCGTTGAAGTTCCTAGAATCCGTCGTAGCAAGTTATAAGTATCTTAACTTTGAAAGCATCCAGGACATTGCCTCGCTGCCAGTCAAGCGTCTATAGCCCCGACGAGGTTATCGCTACAATTCTCATGAATATTGCTCCACTGTCGGCCGGGCGTCCATAGCCTCGGTGGAGTTACTCGTATGTTCCCAAAACCAATATTTCATAATATTTCTTTTTTCATTTTCTCATTTCTTGTTTTTCAGATGTTTCTTTTAAACACATTTTCTTTTCTTCATTTGATTTCTCCGTCAATTCCTTGATTGGCTGGCAGGCACTGAAGCCTCCAATGGGTTTGAGAATTGTAGTGGCGCTGAAGTAAGATGTAAGATTTTCACCTGCCAAGACTTCTCCTAAGAAACCTCAATGACTTAGAGCAATTAATCATGTGTGTGAAATATAGCAATTGCGAGACTTGGTGTCAAGACACAATAGATGATTCCCTTCCGAGTCAAGTACAAATCCTAACCAAATGATAAAACTCGAAAGAATAACCTCGAATCCTAAAGCACTTCCTGGAGGATTATCTAAGAAATGGACTAACATTACATCAACATTGTACTGGAGTATGGCGAAAACAACACAACATCCCCTTCACAAATGGGATCCCCTTTATTGAAAGCAAACTAAACTACGAAAGCAAGACAACTAATCTAAACAAAAACAAAAACTTTAAGCGAACACTAATCAAAAGACCCAAGTACATACAACTCCTAGCATGATTCCTCAGGATGTTCAGCAGCGACAAAACAACGGTGATGGTGCGGAGCCTAGCAAATTTGTCCTTGAACTCAGAAAAGTAATCTTTCACAATACAAATCTCAAACTCAAGCAAAACTTCAGGAAAGATTAGCAATTGAGGCAACTCATCCGGACCATGATTAATCCATAAACAAGTCCTCTTTCCTAAATCTCCATAATCAAAATGATATTCTTTGTAGCCAATAGTAGGGAAAGATACAACCTGGTGGTCTTCATTTGCTGGTATGCATTCTTGCTTGTCGTCCATTGCTTCATTAGGAGGTCGAAGTTGATGGTGAACCAAACCTCTTGCATTCAAAACGTGGAGATGATCCAAACTGGGAGGAGAGGGGCGGGAAATCAATTCAAAAGGGCATTTGGAAGCTTGTATTACTTCATGCGCTGGCTCCTTTTGAATCTCTAGCAATGGATCAAGCCCCAACCTGAATTGCTCTTCATTTTCTATATCTTCACCAAACAGCGTTTCATTTGTTTCAATTTCATCAAGCAATTCTTCCATGACTGTGAATAATGGATCAAGTGCTGACGCGAAGTTCCTTTCATATTCTGCCTCCATCTTGGTAGCCCATTGATCGTCAAACACATCATCTTGCCTTAAGTTGCTTACCATTTCTTCCATCTTGTTCATGCATGGTTGAACCTTTTCACCAAGAAGTGTTCCTTCTTGAAGTGTACCGAAATTGCTTCCCTCTTCACGTTCTCCTCCTCGAGTGAATAAATCTTTCACATCATCTCTACTTTGAGCTAAGTCCTTTGTTCTTGGTTCTTGATGATCTTCAATAACTCGCAATCTAGTACATTCATTCACTTCCGTATGCTGACAGTTGCCTTGGGTATTTCCTCTTGCTTGGATATATCTCACGGCTTCTTTGATCTTTGCTCCAATAGCCTCTTGTTCTAGCGTGATGTAGGAACAATCTTCATCTGCTTGCTCCCTAAGCTCAATCACATCATCCCGTTGCGACTCATTCCCCTTGTTGTTGGGTGATGTTGAGGTACACTCTTCATTTGGTGCTAAAAATGTTTGTGTGGCATATTCAATCCATCCTTTGTCTTTGAAGAATCCATATGGTAGTACTGGTAATCCGAGGCAACATCTGGCGAAGTTGATAGCTTCTTCACATGTTGTACAAGTGAACTCTGGATGAGGTGCGTTGTGAATCCGGCACCAACGAGGGAGCAAAACACCTTTCAAGCAAACATTGCCAAGTTCCAACTGACTTTGGATCCTAAGTATGAATCTCGTGAAGGCCTCATCCACAACCTCTCGAATGCTATAATCATCAGGTTCTACATCCAATGTTCCTGGCTTGGGGACATCCCAAAAGAAAATTTTCCCTTGGAGAACAAACTCTATCCTTGAGAGGAATGTTAAGCAACTGATTTCTTCATGCTCGGAGGTCTCATGAACTCGACATCTTCCTGGCAAAGCAAACTTAGACAATTTCTCGGGCCACAGCTGTGCATTCAATCTTTCATGGATCTAAGCAATATCCACGAGACTGTCTTGAGAGCAAGAAATATGCGCATCCATTGAGAAATCTCTTTTTGGATTTTCCATTTTTTGATTTTTTTGAATTTTTCAACTTTTCACTTTTTTTGGATTTTTTGACATAAGAGAGATCTAACATATCTCCGATTTGGAACTTCAAAGCTCATACTGGTTCCTTCCAGCTTCTGGAACAATTCGAAGCTCGCCCTCCTTCTAGTGCCAATTCTGTTGATGTGTTTTTCGTGACCGCACCAACGCAGAATAAAGTCGCCAACGGCTACCCTATTCTCTCTTGATCAAAGTATCCAGCACGCTAAGATTGCGAGAGAGTTCGTGCGTTCAACTCCAAGGTTCTTTCAATGCGACTAGTCTCAATTGGCTCGATGTGATTTTGCTGGTATTTCAAGGGGACTTACAGAATTGTTCGGCAGCGGAGAAAGGGATTCAAATGCTCGAAAGATTTGTCTATGAAGTGCGAGTTACCTATTCTAACCAGAAAATACTGAATTGAAATGGTGTAAGGTTTAGAGAGTCTAAATCTATTCTAAGTGTGAGATATGGAGCTCAACTTCAGCAAACTTCAACCAAACTTCGCTTTGCCTCGCCTTGGATAGCTTCCACGGAGTCAGTGCAATCTTCAGGGGAGTAGTTCAAGGTGTTCAGATCACAACTTAGCATGAAAATACCATCACAATGATGCATATAAACATACAAATCATGATCAAAGTTAAGTACACGATATTCCAGTTGACCACACAAGGCGCATTCACCATCAGCGAACACACTAGTGGTATGGATAGACGAAGTTTGTTCAAATTGAAGACCACGTTCCACAATTAACATCTACTTGCATGAAATAAAAACTATTCGAGTCAGAAGGACGAAGAAACCTTGCTAGTTGCTCGCAACAAAAGACGAAATTCACCATCAATGAAAATTCTTTTTATTGAGAGAGTGTTCACAACAATTTCTTACAAAGTTTTCAAAGGGAAAACTTTCCTTCTTCAACTACACTATCAATCTACTTCTAAGTTGCCCCTCTACTCTATGTCTACTATCTAACTCTGAGCTAATTTCTACTGTCTAACTTAGTGTCTAACTAATGAGATACAAATGAGGGGGACTCCCCCTTTATATAGCTGGCCAAGTCCAACGGACGGCTCAGATTACAATCGACTGGATGGCCAGGATTGTGCCACCCCAGCCCTAAACAAGATTCGCCCTAAAAACTGCCATAATGGAGAGTGGGGCAATAAATGAGCAATTAATGGCCACCATCTTCTAGAAGATTCCCGTTTGTAGACGCGTTCACACTGTTCTCGATCATCTTCTTGACGTTGTTCTTCAACTTCCTCTTTGTCACTTGAGTTATACTATGTCTAAACACTTAGCCATTTTTCGCAACTTTTCTTCCTTCAAGGTTGAAATGTAATCGTGGAGTACTTGCTTCATCTTCCTAAGTCATCGCCGTTTGGTCTCGACATTCCTCCTGCAAAACAAGCAAGGGGAAGAGTATTAGAACACTTCATAATATAAATTCAACTTACTTACCAGGATTTTCACTCTTTAACTTCCAAGGGTTCATCGCCTTCACTAGCCAACTTTTGCCTTCTAATTCTTCATGCCTTAGCCAAATTTCCAACCCATCTTGCATTCTGCTCGGCGCACTTCACTCTGATATTTCATCCGACTCAGGCTCGAGAAAGAAAAGCTTTCATCAGGAACTCGATCAAAATCATCTAGGCACCAATTTCAAATTCATCACCCAAGGCATTTTATCTTCACAAACATTTCTTTCCTTGCCTTAGAATTTTTTTTTTTTAAAAAAAAAAATTTCCCTTAGGAAAATTCATTGTTTCAAGTGCCGATCAAATTCCTCACCCTGGAAGGCCTCAACGAACTGTGGAAAACTTTGAAATCCATTCCTCATCACAAACGTCCAGTACCCAGAAGAAAATTTTCTTCAGAACGTGTCAAATTCATGGGTACACAACAAACGGGTTCATTTAATTTTTCTTGAATTTTGAACCTTGGAAAAATAACTTTTAAGAAATTTAATCCTGTTCTTCACATCTGTGAAAATTTCTTGTTGCTTTGACTTGAAAATATTTTATCCACCTCGCGAAGCAAGCACTTTCTGACTTCATCTCCGGCAAATTCATTCGTATCCAGGAAATTTCATCACTTCACCAAACTTAGGCGTTTTCCTCTAGAGAGGTGGAATTTTGATAACACTTAGAAAAATATTTAAAATCACTTAGCACTTCGAATTTGCCTTAGAAATTTTTTTATTCACCTTCAATCACTCTGCCTGTGGTGAGGAAAATTTTATTTCAACTCACTTAGAAAATTTTCTTTTTAAATGTCTAGGGCGCACATTATATACCATGAGGGATGTATTCTTTTTAAAACTCAACGCCAAGCATATTTCCATTCAAATTTCCACCACCTTGTCTTCAATGCCTAAGCAACTTTAACCACCTCCACATCTAGGGCGGACCTCTCTTGTCATGTAGGAAATTTCAAATTTCAACGCCTAGCACACTTGTATGTCATGAATAAAATATTTTCCCAACGCCTTGCACATTTTCATCTCCCCCTTAGGCGCATTTCACACTTTGAATAGGATATTCTTGTTTACTTCTTTGACTTTCTCTTGTTGAAGTGAGGGCGCATTTTGGCATGGTGGAGGATGAAATTCTCACTTAGAATATTTTTTAGCATTTCTCCTTGAGGGTGGGCGCATTTTCTACATGAAGGAGGATAAACTTTAAACGCCACCTTTGACTTTGTCATTACATGGCTTTCAATGCCTTTGTCTTCTTCCAATTTTGCATGATACCTTTGCATGGACGCCTTTGCATGGAGATGTTTTGTCTTTATATGCCCTCATTTGGGCGCATTTTGCAATGTGTGGAGGATGAAACACTTTCAATGCCCAGCTTTGACTTCTTAGACCCCCTCTTAAGATGGGCACATTTTGCATGATGTGAAGGACGAAATTTGTTGACCCTTTGACTCATTTGCTGCATGGGCGCATTTTGATGGGTGAGGAGGACGAGATTCTTGCCTTAGAAAATTTTGCATGTCATGCTTTCAAGGTGGCTGCAGGATTTTTCAATGCCTTAGAAACTTTTTCAAACACCTGAAGGCAAGCTAGGCGCATTTGGAGGTGGCAGGAGGACGAGTTCAAATCTTAGAAATTTCTTGATGCCTCTACCACCTTGGGCGCATTTCCTGGGTGCTGCAGGATGAAGTCTAATACTTAGCCATTTTTTCTTCGTCTTAGCCAGTTTATCCATGCCTGCTATTTATAGTAAGCCTTTTAATTCTTGCAGTTCAGAAGCTCAAAATGATTTGAAATTTTGAACGCTGGATCCTCACAACTTCATTAACCTGTTGACGCTGCTACTTCGGGTTGGCTTGCTATTTTTAGCCCATTTCTGAAGGTGGTTTGCTATTTATAGTAACTGCCTGCTTCTGATACCTCCACAACTCCGTTTGATTTGAAATTCGAATGGGGTGCTCCTCACCACGTGACCTGCCTGCTGACATCGGCGCATGCAACTGATTTGCTATTTTTAGCCTGTTTCCAAAATGACTTACTATAAATAGTAAGTGCTTTGTTTGTCTTCAAATTTTACCAGCAGATAGCTTGAAGGATGCTGATTGTGGTGGTTTACACCGGTTTTCGAAAATTCTGACTTTTTACCCTTCTTTTCAGGCTCCGAAGCTGGAAACCCTAATTTGTTCTGCATGCATATCAAATGATCTTCGTTTGTTCTCGTTTCTGTTGCATTGCGATTAACTCGTGATTTTGAAGTGCTGGGGGCGGCTGCCGGGATGCACCTGCTAAAAATAGTTTCTCACTGAGTGACCATTTCCGTTTGCATGTCACATCACTACGAAGCTCTTCGAAAAACCCATAAGGAATATGCAGACATGCAAAGAAAACCCTGACATGCAAACCCTAAAAATAGCCTCTGAAGGCTGAACTTTGAAAGTTGTCGTATCACTTTGCATGTTATACTGTTGCGAAGGTCTCGAAAAACCCAGGAGGAATCTCCAGACATGCAAAGAAAAACTCTGCATCAAAGCCCTGAAATCTGCTCCGGAAGCTGGACTGCTAAAAATAGCAAGTTGTCCGTTTTAGCTCAAATTTTGCACACGGGTAGCTTGATGTGTTCTGAATGCAGTGTGACTGTTGGAATTTCAAAAATGCTGACGGAATGCCCTGAATTGCATACTTACTAAAAATAGTAAGTACTTGGAATTTGATGAAATTTGGGTGGAAGCCTGCTGGAAGCACACTGATAGCAATGTTAATCTCTGTTTCCAATTTATTCACTTCGTTTGATCTCAGACTGACCAGGAAAGTACAAACCCTAATTTTTAGACTTGGCCAAAATTTCACGTTTAAGCTCAATAGCGGACACAATCCCGGAAAGACAGACAGTAGAAAAGGGAGACAACGACAAAACAAACGAAAAGCAAAGCCAAAATTAGGGGGGTCCCCATTTGCAATGGGGCGATGTGTGAAAAAGGTCACAACACTTAGCAGAATCAGTGGACCGCCAGAGAAGAAGAGGGCTAGAAAGTTCTTGAAGATATCTACAAATAAGTCTGGTTCTCGCACACTCCATATGATTGTTCCCAAGGTAGAATGTGACCAAGATGAGGCGATCCCAGAGAATTATGTGGTCATGTTGTGACCTTTTTCACACATCGCCCCATTGCAAATGGGGACCCCCCTAATTTTGGCTTTGCTTTTCGGTCGTTTTGTTGTTGTCTCTCTTTTCTACTGTCTGTGTCTTCGGGACATGCCCACCAGTAAGTTTAAACGTGAAATTGGCTAGGTTTGAAAATTAGGGTTTCCATCTTTTCTGGTCGATTTGAAGTCAAACGAGTTCAATAAATTGAAAATTGAGACTAACATTGTTGTCAGTGTGCTTCCAGCAGGCTCTCAGCAGAATTCCATCAAAATTTGAGGTACTTACTATTTTTAGTAAGTGTGAAATTACAGGCAGTTCGTCAGCAATTTCAAGATTCCAACAGTCACACAGCGTTCAGAGCACATCAGGCTACTCGCTTGCAAAATTTGGCGAACAGACAACTTTCTATTTTTAGCAGTCCAGCTTTCGGGACAAATTTTAGGGTTGAGCGCAGAGTTTTTCTTTGCATGGATATTCCTTCTGGGTTTTTCGAGACCTTCGCGATGATATAACATGCAAAACGAGACGACAACTTTCAGAGTTCACCCGAGGCCATTTTTAGGGTTTGCATGTCAGGGTTTCTTTTGCATGTCAGATGATTCCTGGTGGTTTTTCGAGAGCTTCGCGATGGTGTGACATGCAAATGAAGATAACCACTTAGTAAGGAACTTGCTATTTTTAGCAGGTGTGTCCCGGCAGCCGCTTTCCAGCAGTTCAGAATCACAAGCCGATCGCAGTGCCACAGAAACGAAGAGAAACAGAGATCATTTGATATGCATGCAACTCAAATTAGGGTTTCCAGCTTCGGAGCCTGAAAAGAGGGGCAAAAAAGTCAAAATTTTCGAAAACCGGTGTAAACCACCGCGATCAGCATCCTTCAGGCTATCTGCTGGTAAAATTTCAAGTCGAACGGAGCACTTACTATTTATAGTAAGTCAATTTGGAAACTGGCTAAAAATAGTAAGTCAGGTGCATGCGCTGATGTCGACAGACAGGCCACGTGGTGAGGAGCACCTCATCCAAATTTCAAGTCAATCGGAGCAGTGGAGCTGTCAGAAGCAAGCAGTTGCTATTTATAGCAAATCATCTTCAAAACAGGCTAAAAATGGCAGGGTGACTAAAAGTGGCAGTGTCGACAGGGCAACAAGGTTATGAGGATGCAGTGTGCAAAATTTCAAATCATTCTGAGCTTCAGAGATGCAGAAAATCAAGAGGCTTACTATAAATAGCAGGACATGGATAAATTGGCAAAAACGAGAAAAATTTCTAAGTCTGGAGCTTCATCCTGCAGCTACCTAAAAATGCGCCCTCAAGCACCAGATGCCAAAATTTTATAACTCAAGTGTCTCATCCTCCTGCCTGGGCAAAATGCGCCCTGCTTGATGAAGAAGCAAAGATGTTCAAGAAAAAAAATTCTAAGTATAAATTTCATCCGCCTCTTATGGTGAAATGCGCCCAAGGAAGAGGGTTGATAGCAAGGTTGTTCTAAGTATAAAACTTTATCCTCCTCCACTAGTAAAATGCGCCCACTCACAAGAAAGTCAAGGAAAAGTCAAAGTGTCTCATCCTTCAGCATAGGCTAAATGCGCCCACATGCTAGCAAGATGCCAAAAAAAAAAATTCTAAGTGTTTGAACTCGTCCTTCACCACCCTCCAAATGCGCCCAGCTGAAAAGAGGTCAAAGTGGTCAACACATTTCATCCTGCAGCTATGTGAAAATGCGCCCAAGGGAGAAAGAGTCCAAGGTGGTCAAAGGTGGCGTTGAAAAGTTTATCCTTCAGCACACATGATATGCGCCCAAATCAAGGCATGTAAAGACAAAAAATAAGGAAGCCAAGGTGGCGTTGAAAAGTTTATCCTTCAGCACACATGATATGCGCCCATCCTCTTGAACATGTAATATGCGCCCAAATGAGGGCATGTGAAGACAAAATATGGAAGAAAGTCAAAGAGGCGTTGGAGTTATTCCTTCCACATGTGCTAAATACGCTAGGTTGTGGAATGATGTGAATAATAAAATATGCTAAGTACGCCAAGGTGAAGGTAAAGATGAAAATATTACTAAGGCGTGGCTAATATCCTCCATGACACATGAGATGCGCCAAGGTGGAGGTAAGTTAAAGAGTGAAGAGCTTAAGGCGTTGGAAGCTTATCCACCTCACTATGCAAAGTGCGCCCAAAGTAATTCAAGTGTGTAAGGTGGTGGGTGATGGAAAATAAAACAAGTGCTAAGCGTGATTTTTAATTTTCTCCAAGTGTGCTATGCGCCTAGGGTGGTAAAATGAAATATAAGATGGGGTGATGAAGATTTTTTTTTCCTAAGACGTTGAAGCTTCAAGTGAAGATATTTTCCAAGTGTGAAATAAAATATGAGGCAAAGTGGTCAAAACTAAAAAATTTCCAAGGTGAAATTTTTCTAAAGCAAAATTTTCAAAGTGATCAAAATTTTTCTAAGGCACAAATATTTCCTCCTCTAGAAAATACGCCTAGACTCTGGAGATAAGATTTTCCTGTAGTCCAAGTGAAGTTGCCAGTGATGAGGTCGGAAGGTGCCAACATTGCAGGATGAATTAAAATTTTCAAGTCAGAGCAACAAGATCTTCACAGAAGCAAAGAACGAATTTAAATTTCACAGGGAAATAATTTTCTAAGGTTCAAAATTCAAAAAATTAAATGAACCCGTTCGTTGGGTACCCATGGATTCGACGCGTTCTGGAGGAAATTTTCTTCTGGGTATCGAAGATTATCGATGAGGATTGGGTTTTGAGGTCTTCCACAGCTTGCCGAGGTTTTTGTGATAAAGATTTCAAATGGGCACCAGGTTGATGAATTTTCCTAAAATTTGAGAAAATTTTCTAAGGCAGGGAAGAAAATGTGTTTTCAAGATAAAATATGCCTTAGCAGACGAATTTGAAATTGAGTGCCTAGGTAATTTTTGATCAAATTCCTGATGAAAGCATTTTTCTCGAGTCTGAGCTGGATGAAGTATCAGAAGTGTAGTGCGCCAGGCATAAGGCAAGATGGGTTGAAAATTTGGCAAAGGCATGAAGAATTTGAACGCAAAGTTGGCTAAAGAAAAACGATGAGCGCTTGGAAGTCGAAACATGAAAATCCCAGTAAGTAAGTTGAATTTATGTTATGAAATGTTCTGATGCTCTTCTCCTTGCTTGTTTTGCAGGAGGAACGTCGAGATCAAGCGGTGATGACTTAGGGTGACGAAGCAAGTGATTCAAGACGACATCTCAATCTCGAAGGGAGAAAGTTGCAAAAAAGTGGCTAAGTGTTGGGGCTCAAGTGACAAAGAAGAAATGTTTTCAAAACTCAAGATGGAAGTTCGAGCAAAATTGAAGAACAACACCAAGAAAGAAGATCAAGGACAGTGTGAACGCGTCTACAAGCGGAATCTTCTAGAAGACTGATTGTGGGCATTTATTGCCTTTGCTATTTTTGGGAGTGAGTGGGAATCTTTGATTCATTTAATGTACCACTCCCTACTCTGGCAGTTTTTAGGGTTAGGGCTGAGGTGGCACGATTCTAGCCACTCTATTAATTGTAACCCTAGCCGTCTTTTGGGACTTGGCTAGCTATATAAAGGGGGAGTCCCCCTCATTTGTAACTCAGTAGACAGTAGAGAAGATTAGAATAGACATAGAGTAGAGGGACAACTTAGAAGTAGCTTAGTATAGATTGATAGTGTAGTTTGAAGAAGAGGGAAAGTTTTCCCTTTGAAAACTTTGTAAGAAATTGTTGTGAACACTCTCTCAATAAAAGAGTTTTTCATTGATGGTGAATTTCGTCTTTGTTGTGAGTAGCTAGCAAGGTTTCTTCGTCCTTCGGATTCAAATGGTAGCTCAAAGTAGTATAATTTTTATTCCATGCAAGTAGATGTTAACTGTGGAATGTGGTGTTTGATCTAAGCAACTTCATCTATCCATACCACTAGTGTATTTGCTGATGGTGAATGCGCCTTGTGTGGTCAACTGGAAACGTTTGGGCCTAACTTCAATCACAGTTTGAATGATGGTATGCGTCGTTGTGATGGTATCTTCATGTCAAGTGGTGGTTTGAACATCTTTAGTCATCTCCCTTGAAGATTGCACCGACTCCGTGGAAGCTGTCCGATGCGAGGCAAAGCGAAGTCCGGTTGAAGTTTGTTGAAGTTGAGCTCCATATCCTACGCCTTAGAATAGATTTAGACTCTCTAAACCTTACACCATTTCAATTCAGTACTTTCTGGTTAGAATAGGTAACTCACGCTTCATAGATAAATCTTTCAAGCCTTTGAATTCCTTTCTCCGCTGCCGAACAATTCCGTAAGTCCCCCTTGGAATACCAGCAAATCACATTGAGCCAACTGAGCCTATTCGCACTGAAAGAACCTTGGAGTTGAACGCATGAACTTTCTTGCAATCTTAGCATGCGGAATACTTTGATCAAGAGAGAATAGGGTAGCCGTTGGCGACTTTATTCTGCGTTGGTGCGGTCACGAAAGACACATCAACAGGTCACTACTATGGAGTTGGGCCGCCCTACAGGAGCTCAAATAATCGAAGAATGTGATAGCTCCTATCAGGCTCTTAAAGACAGATTGCTCCGGATAGAAGGGAAGTATAAAAGATTGAAGAAAGAGCATAAGACGTTGATTGGCTATGTGCAACACTTAGCCCATCCATGAGGACAAGAAAATCCAGCAGTTGATCTTCTAGCTGAGCTTCCGAGGGAATCAGTCAGCGGCCTGGAAGATTTAAAGAAGATGGCTCAAGAAGCGGATAAGTGGGTTGGCAATGTTCGCGCGGAGGCAGAAAAGTTTATGGAGGACCTCGCCCATTCTTTTCAACAAGCCTCGAGTATTCCGACGTGCATGGGTAATGTTGATCTGACTTGGAGTGAAACACACATTTATTAGGATAAAACTGTTCCTCGCTTGGCAGCCTTAATGCATATGCCCATACAGACTCTGGTGGAGGGAGGAGTGATACAAGAGGGCGATAGATATGACTTCCCCAGTTGGTATTCCTCAACAATCACAGGCCGAGGCTTCTTCGATGCAGCTTAGGCAGAATCAGCTAGAGTTAGAAAGGCCATGGGAAATATACAAGAGGGAGTCTTGAACATGCTTGAAGCCTTATTCGCCAAAAGATTGACTCCAGAAGAAGTGACTGCGGATGGTTTGAAGAGTAGATTGGAGCCTTTCTTTTCGGATGTAAGGTCATTTGCCCAGGTAGATTTTGAAAATATTTCGACCTTCTCCAACATCATTCAGAACACTTAGGATGCCTTAGCTACTTGGGGAAAATCTTGTACTCGGCAGGGGCAAGCGGTCACAGTGCTTGAGTTTCAACTTAATCATATTCCACCCATCTCAGTTCAGGAGGTTGAGGTAGTGTTAGCCAGAGTCATCGAGTTTGCTGTCAGAGAGAGAGAGAGAATGGGAACGCCTTCCTGGATGATGACCTTCTAGATGATAGTGGGCATTAAATGCTTATAGTGGTGAAGGGAGAGAGTGGGCATTATGTGCTCATTTATTACCCCGCTCCTCCACTTTGTGGCCGTTTTTAGGGAAAATCTTGAATAGGGCTTATGTGGCTCAATTTGAGCCGTTCATTGTATTTGAATCTGAGTCGTCCGTTGGATTGGGCCAACTATAAAAGGAGCATCCCCTCCTCATTTGTACAAAAGGAAGGAAGGTTTTCAGCTGAACGCTTTGTAAGAGACTGTTGTGAACACTACTATAATAAAAAGAGTTGTCATTGCTTGTGATTTCATCTTTTATTGTGGGTAGCTAGCAAGGTTTGTTCATCCTTCCAATTAGCATAGAATCTTAGAGTAGAACTTAGATAGAGTAGAATAGATTTTATTTCATGCAAGTAGATGATTGTGGAATGTGGTGATTTATTTGAGCAAGCTTCGCTAGTCCATACCACTAGCGGGCTCACTGATGGTGGGTTCGCCTTGTGTGGTCAACTAGAATAGTTTGGACCTAACTTCGGTTATAATTTACATGTTGGTATGCGTCGTCGTGATGGTGTCTTCATGTTAAATTGTAATCTGAATATCTCTAGTTCACTCCTTTGAAGATTGCACCAGTTTTGTGAAAGCTGTCTAAGGTGAGGCAAAGCAAAGCTTGGTTAAAGTTTGTGAGATTCGATTGCCATGTCCCACGCTTAGGGTAGATTAGAGCTTTCTTTTTAATCGCTACAGCCATTCAAATTCAGCATTCTCTGGTTAGTTTAGGAAACTTGAGCTTCATTGGTAAATCTTCTGAATCTTGAAAGTCCCTTTCTCTCGAGTGAACAATTGTTAAAGTCCCCTTGAAATACCAACAAATCACATCAAACCAACTGAGTCTACGTCCATTGCATGAAGGAACCTTGGAGTTGAATGCATGATCTTTCACAATCTTAGCATGCAGGAGATTTTGATCAAGAGAGGATAGAGTGACCGTTGGAAACTTTATTTTGTGTTGGTGTGGTCATAAAACACCCGTCAACAAGTCCTTGGAGCCTCTCTTTACCTAGATGCACCCACACCTTATCTCCAACGTGGAACTTATGCTCCACCCTATGTTGACCATGTTTATGTTTGTACCTAGATTGAAACTCTTTGACTTTCTCTTGCACATGGAGTTGGATTTTCCTTACCTTCTCAATGAACTTGTCAGCCTTTTGCAGCTTCATCTCTTCGTTTTCTAGCCCACCCTTTTGCTATCCCAAACAAACATTGAATGCACTAAGTGGCAAGTCACCAAAACATGCCACAAATGGGGACAAATTGGTAGATGAGTGGGCTGCCCTATTATAGGATTGCTGAATGTAGGTAATGTTCATCTCAACCTTTTGGGAACCTCTAATTATACACATCATCACTATTTGACCATCTATTTGGGGATGAAAAGCAACAGATCTTCTAACTTTGTATCCATTCTTTCGCAAAGAGCTCATCAAAACTAACTAAAGGACTAAGCATTCCTATTTGAGATGACAGTGTCTAGAAGCCCAAGATTTATTTGTACATTCTTGAAAAAGAGCTAAGTTGCATCACTTCTAGTTAGTGTTTTCTTACATGCCATCAAGTACACATCTTGCTAAAATGGTCTACAACAACAAAGATGTAATTATGCCTTTGTTTTGAACTTGGAAGGCCACCTACAAAGTCCATAGAGATTATAGTCACAAGCCTCAAACTTAGCTTAGACTTGGCAAGCTGATTTTGACCCAGACTCACACTTGGTGCTTAGGCTTGGCTAGGACTCAGCCAAAACTTGGGAAGTTGAAAAAACCATGAAATATAGAGATTTTTTAAGGATTTAAAACTTGTATCATGCACCTTTCAATAAATAAAATTTAAAGACACAATAAACTAATCAAATGGAAGCTACTATGATCACATACACAAGTATACATTGATCACATCAGTATAAAGGTGGATTTTTGTTGAAAGGAACAACATTTTTAGATATATATATTATAAATATTGTCAAGTGTATACAAAACTTATGGATTATGAAATCCATGGTATCAAAACAAAAACTATAAGCCCATGGCTTAGAGGTGCCTATATCACTTGTCTCGACATTCATAGCTATACGACGATGGTGATGCAACCATGATATTTGTATGTATCAGTGTCACCAACATTGAAGGGGTCTCCTTGTGCTTATCCTTGTCTACTATGGTTACCACCTTTGCCTCTAGATCTGTTTGATCAACCCATGCAAGGTACTCGAAGATGGGATCTTGAACCTTGGTGATCCAATCTGACTATGGATCAATCTCCTCTAGAGTGATGGGAGATAAGTTTGTGCCTAGAATTTGTTTGTGATGGAGGTGAAGGTTGCAATGAACATAAACAAGATCATTCAACCTTTGTATTAACAACATATTGTGCTTCTTGAAGTGTATGTGCTCAAACATACTCCAATTGCACTTGCATCTTGAAGTGTTGCATGGTTGGCTCAAGACACGAATTGCAATATCCAAATTTTTGGCACCTTAGCACCAAACCTTTCCCACCATGCATCTGAAATTAGGAAAAAAAACTCAATCCCATTGTCAAAACTTGAGTTTCAACATTAACATAAAAAAAGGGGAAATTTTTTAGTGGTTAAACTTAAAGTACGTCCTTAATAGACTTACTTGGCTGCAATGTCATTTGAATTGCCTTGCATATATCTTGTGCAACTCTATGACTATGCAAAGCCCACTCAAAACCTCCTCATCAACCTTGAAATGCTAGATTTAAGAAATAGGTAGCTGCATGTAAGGGTTTGTGAAGCTAAAGGTACCATCATCAATCAATGATGTCCCATGTGGGATGATACTTATCCTCAACCCTAGTATGCTTGGCTCTATCCATGCCCTCATATATATAGCCCATTGTGGACTTCTTCCCATCAACAACTTAAAGGAGAACAATTAAAGGCTCCGTGAACTGCAATTATTATTAAATATTAACATAATTAAGTGTGAACAAAAACAAACAAATAGAATGGAAATATGGACAAAGATATAATGGAAATACGAACTAACCTCTACGATCTCTTTTGTCAAAAGCTAAAAGCTATGCTCTTTGAAAACCTAATCAACCATATCAACCCATCCTTTGGTCTTAGCATACAATGATGTAGACCACTCCTTGCGAACATGCACTTCAAAGAAGCCTTTGACTAAAGCAAAGTTTGCAATGTGACAAAGTTTGTTGCAAAGTGGGTATTTTGGGATGAACCAACTCTTTGTCCGTATATTTCTACTTTAGGTTGAGGACCCAAGCATGGTTGTATATGTATTTGCAAATATTTTTAGCATGCTCCACAAATGCTTTGATTTGTGAGATTTTGTTAAAATCATCTAATAAAAGGTCAAGGCAATGAGCTGCACAAGGTGTCTAGAATAAAGATGGATGCCTATCCATGAGAATTCTACTTGCAACAACATAATTTGTTGCATTATTTGTTAACTATTTTCTCAACATTTTCCTCACCCACTTTGGCCAAGACTCTCTCCAAAACCTCACAAAGGAATTCAACATTTTTTGTGTTTTCTAAAGCATCAATGAATTTAAGGAAAACTATGCCACCTAAGAAACAAACAATGAAATTTGAAATGCTAATGTTAATTAGTAAAGTAGAAATTAAAAATCTTAATCACTAAATCAATGGGTTTCATGAAGTACAATTACCCAAGGAAGAAACAAGAAATTCAACAATGTTCTATTTCTCTTATCTATCCAATCATCAATCATTATGGTGCAACCCTTCCTCTTCCATATCTCATGTTGTTTATTAATTGTGGCATTCATATCAACCACCTTTTGAGTCAAAATGGAGCCCTTTCCTCATCATTAGGGGCTTTGAACCTATCTCACAAATATTAATGGCATCTACCATATTTTGCCAATAAGGAGACCTAAAACAAATAAATAAACAAAATAAATATCATAAAAATTAGAGTTAAAATTCTACAGACCCCTAAATTCAAAAAATTAAGAAACAAAGAAATCAAACAATATACTTTGAAACAAAAATAATAATTAATTACCTGGCTACATGAAATGGAATGGTACAATAAAACCAAAAGTCTATGGTTGCACTCCTTGTTGCATCATGTTTATGCTTATTCCAACCCATACTCTCAAGTGATGGTTGGTAACCTGTAGTAGTGCATGGTATAATATATGAATCTAATTTAGATCCATGAACTCTAGGCCCAACACTAACACTACAATGAAGAGCACACAAAAAATACTGAGAAGGGGGGGTGTGGTGAATTAGTATTTTAAACTTTTAAACACATAAAACCATATGAAACAGCAAATAGAACAGTAAGAGCAAACATCAACAAGGAGAACACCAATTTCACGTGGAAAACCGTTTCAGGTAAAAAAAACCACGACAGATCAATAGCTTTCATTAACAACAAATGGGCACCAACCTAGATTACAAAAGTGAGCACCAACTCCCCTGCAGCACCAACTCCAGCATGAGCACCAACTCACTTAAAACTTCCACAACATTGCAACTCTGGTTTCAAATACACATTTGCATATCAATTGAGAGACCCATGCATGCAAATATAATCACTGATCAAACTCAGAAGTTCCTCTGTTCAGAAACACAACATTATATGATTGTTTGCATTCATGAACTTCATACAACCTGCTGTTACCATAAGATAAACTCATTTTATCTCTTCTCAGATCAATCTCCTCACTGGTATGCTATTTCAATCCTTTTCAATACTGATATTTGCATTGCAAATCTCTTTATCAACAATTGCAACCCGCTATAGTGACTGTAAATATACCACATCCTTTCTGCAGATTCAGACATGAACATGTATTACTTTATAGAATTGAGACTAGGGCAGCAGCAGTAGGTAATGAAGAATTTTTGAACAGCAGATTTGAATTTCAAAGACACATATATCTTCCAGACAATGACATAGACCCAAAAAGAAAAGTCATGGCAAAAGATTAACGATCCACAAATCGCCCAACATCAGAAAGACATACAAATTAAAATTAGGGAACTGCAATACTTTAATGTCCATGTCCTCAGCCAAATAACTCATGCACAATCATACAGATTTAGCACAACTTCTATCCCATACCTTCGATGAATACTGAAGAATAAGGTCCATGGATTTTAATGTCACAATTGCCTTGCACAGTCCTTCACACACTCGACACAGCCCATTCATCAAAGTAAGTAGACACACTAACATTAACACCTTGCAAATCGATGAGCACTATCCAAAATGCATACTCAACCCGTCTTCTAGCATACTTGGCCTGCTTCACGAACTGCTATATAAACTCTCATGAAAACTGATTATCCACGAAAGAGTGGTCTATATTTCTGAGCAAAACAAAATGACTAGAGCTCACATGCTCGTTCCGATGAAGAATGGTAGCAAAATCCTTTTAGAAAGATCACATTGGACCATAATTAACTCTCATGGCACACACTCATGTCCTCATTTTTTTCGGAATTCTTTTCACAAGCACGAAATAACACAGACCAACTATTTCATCATATTCACCTTCAGAAAAGACGCACAATCACCCCTTGTGCCTGAAAGTAAATGAAGGTGATGGTGATAAATTCTTTAAAGATCACGACTCCACATAAAGAGGCGACATAGTCAAAAAAGAATGCCACAATAGCAATTGATTAAACACATCCCTAAAAATAAACTCCCATGATCTGAGATACACCACCGCTCCCACGACAAGGAATTTGCATATAAAATTTAAGCTGCCTTCAAAGAAGCGTCCATGCCAGAAAAGAATGATATCAATAACCACGACAAGCACAGAAAGAACCGTCCAGAACAAGGAAATGCCAACACTTATATCAGTGACTCATAAGTAATGCTTGCGTGACACGGCAAAATAGCTCCAAGTAGACTCAAGGAAAATAACCATAATCTTTAAGCCGTCGCCTAAGAAGGAAGTTTGCACGATAGGAATGCCACGAAGCAGCCTCTAAAAATAACAATGCAAGGAGTAAATTTTCTGTCATATGAATAACAAGGAGGCCGTCACTAGAAATAGATGGTCATATCATTTATGTTTCACCGTCGCTGCAATGAAGGAGCCGTTGGGATTCAGATACAAAGCGTTACACTTAAGTGACTCGACCTTGACAAGTCAATGCATTACAAAGGAGATCCATCTTGGCATTAAGAACAAATTTGTTGACTCAAAAATGCTGACACAATGCTGACTCAAATACTTCAACTCCTTTGACATCAATGACAATATTTCAACAATCTCCCCCTTTGTCATTGATGGCAACACCTTTTGAAACCAAACTGCACTGAAACCAATACTGAAACCTGTGCTGCTCCCCCTGACTCACTACTCTCCCTTTGACATCAATGACACACTGAACAACTTGCAAAATTGAAACGGGGCTGATAAAATATGACAATGAAAGCTCCCCCTGAGTCTACACACCTTCTCAAGGATGGAGTGAAATCACTCCCAACTTCTTCCTCCAAACCTTCTTATTAACTTCTTTTTCAGCTACCTGTCACTCTTCCCTTTTACTTTGCTTGAAAGATTCTGCAAAATTGCTTCTACAAGTCTTTGCAGTATGACCAAAGTTATTGCATTTGTAACATATAACATTGTAATTCATCAAAGGAGCAAAAGAATTCCTATTCATAATTTGTCAGAACCCTGGTGGTTCTCGATTCCAAACCCTAACTGTTTTTGTAATGTTTTTGCAAATTTTCGGTTTTTTGTGTTTTTTGAGGTTTTCAGGCTAATAATGACAAATTGCGATTTTACAGAGAAAATGCTATAAAATTCAATATAAATCCAAAATGCGTAGAAAGTCTCAGATATTGCTGAAGAAATACAGGCGCACCACTATATTATTTTATTCAAGGTTTTACAACGCCAAAAACTGAAC
Organism: Sequoia sempervirens; assembly: GCA_007258455.2. Classification (NCBI taxonomy): domain Eukaryota; kingdom Viridiplantae; phylum Streptophyta; class Pinopsida; order Cupressales; family Cupressaceae; genus Sequoia; species Sequoia sempervirens. Next base: position 97,510 of record VDFB02047207.1, on the reverse strand, counting down.
AAAGAAAGCAATACTGGAAATTTTATTAAAGAACCTGGTATTTTAGAAATGGCAGCTGCAGCAGAAAATGTGATGGTACGGCCAATAAATGAAGAACCTCTGGCTCGAAAAACTATGCACAACCTCAGTAGATCATGGCGCCCAGTGTCTAGACACCAGAAGCTGAGAAATAGAGGCGTTCCTCTGAAGCTGAGAAGGTATGGCCAAGTAAGTACATAAAAGTACGGCTGACAGCAATTAATGAGAAAGTACGGCCTCCAATAAATGATGTCTGATCTCTGAATAAAGCCTTCTGATGAAATCGCCTTATTAATCTGATGATTTCCTCTGTAAATCTCTGCTAAAATAAATGGATAAGCTCAGTCTGTGACTTCTGGATGAAATCACCAAGTGCAAGCTTCAGCTGGTATTTCACAGCCTCAGTCTGCCTGATCTCTGAAGAGTTTTCATTCTCCAGAAACGATCGTCTGCCAGAAACCCTAGGGTTTGCAAACTCCAAAGCTCAGAATGCAAGAAGACAAAATTGAATAATAATCAAGATAGTTCGATTTTGCCTGTGAAAGGTATATATTGCTTTGAAGGAAAAATTCGACCCAAATCTCCTTTAAAATAATCATTTAAATTAATGATTTAATTTGCACTTTTGACTTAGGAGAAATACTTAATTATTGGCGTCCCCTTTTTAATGAATATAAATACTCATTAAGTCACCTTTTAATAATATATTATAAAGTATAATTAAATACTTTATAATTAAGCCAAATAATTAAATATTTAAATATTTCAATAAAGTGACTTTAATATAAAGTCAAATTATTAAATATTTAATAACTCCTTAATTACTCCTTATTTCTCCGTCAAATCAACCAACTGCTGAACTGGGTCGATTCTGAGCTGAATGGCTGAACCAGGTGCCCTGCCCGAAATAGCAGCTTCCGCCTGACCTAACTTTCTAAAAATAGAAAGTTTCCTGAAAATGCTCACTGGAAGATTCTGCGAAGGCCCAACCTGATACAACTGCAAACTGGAGCTACCAAACACTGAGCAACGGCTCCAGATGACCCTCTGCACACTCCTGTCAGCCTACGAGGATCGAAATGATAGGCTAACCTTGTCACCAGCGGTGCTGACTAGGATGGGGACATGACATAATTCTAAAATTATTTCTTGAATAAACTCTACAGTTGGCTGCCTTGTGACCAAAATGATTGCATGAAAAACAATACCCGTAAAAGAAAGAATTGTTAAATTTGGTCATGTGAGGTTGCCTTGAAATAGGAGGTCTTCTGAAAGTGCTATTTCTGATTTTTGATTGCGAACCTTTTGTGCTATCAAAGTTGCTCTTTTGTTGTTCTTCTTTTGCAGGCTTGGAACTTTAACCTTCTTCAAATCCAACTCCACCTTTATCAGAAGAAGATTTCTGTGAGCTAATGATTTTGTCCAAAGACATAGAACTTTTCTGATTTATCATCTCATGATTCAGCTATAACATAGCCTTGTCTAATTTTCTGAGTGAAACTATTTCAGCTTCAAGTCTCTCTTCATTCTCTTCTTTTATCCTTAGCTGATTTCTGATTTCTTCCTCAATCCTCTTTGCCTCTTCAATTTGAACCTTCAAATCAATAATCAGTTTTTTAGCTTCTTCAAGTGCTTGAGATGTCTTCGTTTTTGTTTCATTCTCTATTTGTAGCTGCAACTTCAAGTTATGATTTTTCTTCCTAAGTTTTTTTATTTCACTTAGGGAACTTATAAGTTTTGCTTCAAGATCTACTTCTTCTTCATCATATTGCTCATCTTCTATAACTTATCTTCAATCTCAGGCATATTTACTTCTTCAACCATAAATAAGATTTCTTCTACTGAAGACACTTCATCACTATCTTCTGTTGAGCTATTGTGATCTTTTGAATAAAAACTTTTTGTAGATTTCTTAAACTTTTTCTTCTTACTTGGATACCCCTTTTTGAAATGTTTTGATTTCTTTTCACTATCGGTGTCCTCATTCTTCACATAAGGACATTTGGATGCAAAGTGTCCCACTTTTCCGTAGTTGAAGCATTTGAAAGGCAACTTGCCTTTGTATCTTCCCGAACCCTTCTTCAACTTCTTCATGAAGTGTGCCTCATCAGTATCTGAATCTTCATTTGAACTATCATTGGTTGTAAGCTCCTCATGTTTTCCCTTTCTTGAAACTTTGAAGGCTGCCTCCTTTTTGATTGATTGATTAGGCATTGCTCTCATCTCATAGGCTGTAAGAGTACCTGTTGGCATTAGATGAAGATTATTGGCATTTGAGTTTTGATTGGTTGGCATTAGATTGCCACTGATGTCAACTCAATGAATACAATGTTTTGTATGCAGCTACAGGAACAAGTATAGCTACAGAAACATCTCACTTTATAGTTACAGTTGAGTACAGTTCAGGCGACAAGAAGTTCACTGCCTGGCGACAAGAGTTTCACAGTGACAGGTTCAACAAAGCCAAAACGACTTTATAAAGCCAGTTACGATTTTAATATGCAAAAAGCTTTAGAGAATATTGGCATGGCATACACGTGGCAGAGAATTAGTGGCATGATGATGTGTTAGTAATAACTTGGTGAAGAGGTGAAGATTTGATCGATTAACTCATGTTTATCTTGCTAGGGTTTTATGCATGCGTAGATTTTTGCTAAGTGCGGCTACAGAAGATTGGATTTACTTATGTCAGTAATCAGAGACTATGACAACTACAGGATTACATGTAGCCAACTTAACCCTGAGTCGAAGTTTTTGTTCAAACACAAGGTAGGGCAGTTTAAACCCTAAGTCGACACCTCACTTTGGCAAGGCGGTTATATTAGATTTTTTTCTTTTTAAAAATCTTATTTCCTTGCTTTTGGGCTGCATTGAAATGGTTCGAACAAAATCTGATTTTATTCCTTACTTAGCAGCAAAGCTTCTGCAGCAATCGATTGAATGAAAAGATGTTCAAATCTTTTATCTAGGTTCTTTTCATTTATTACAGATTTGTTATCAGATTTGTCTGGGCAAAACAAACCTTTTTTGCATATCAGATTTTATTGAGTGAATCTTTGCTTAGCGATGAAGTTTCTGTAGCAACACTCAATGAAAATATTATTCAAAGCTTTTATTTGGGTTTCATACCTCTTGCAGAGTCTAGGCGATGCCCTAGATAAGATATCTATTTATTGAAGATTAGACTTTGCAATCAGATTTGCAAGCTGCAGATATTATTGGGCAGATCAAAGCTACAAGAATTTAATTTTGCTTTTGATTAAAAAATAAAAGAAGAAGCATTTAAACTCATGGCAGCCAGTGTAAAAAGAAGTTGTTGCATCGAATATTTCAGCTGCTCAAGAAGAGCATTAAATATGTGTAGATGGAATAACAAAAGAAGAATGAGATTTAAATTTTTAATGTTCTATAGACTGCTACAGGAATGTGCAGACATATTGCTACAGAAAAGTCAGAAACTTACTGACAAATTGCTGCAGAATTATTTGTTTAAACTTTAGGGCTACGAATTTTTGTTCTACAGTAGTAATAATAAAAGGATTGTTATTTTTATTGTTGCTGTGTGTTGAACATACCGTAGTGTTCATCTCCAGTGTTGTGAGAGAGAGTGGGTACGAGTGGAGAGTAGAGAAGTGTGAAAGGAGATTAGATGACTCTGTAAAAACAGAGTATGTATTTTTTTGAGTGTTGAATGTTTTATTTCTGCAGGAGTGTGAGAAGGCATGTGATAAGTTTTTGTGAAAACTTATTGTGTTGATGCAGAGAATATCATAGAGTATGATTGTGAGATTGAACAGGAATAGAAAAGAGCAAACAAGAGTATTTGCAGAGGTTGTGAGTGATAGAAGACTAGAAGCTGATTGAGGACAGCAAGTTAACAAGTGCATAAATCTTTTTGAGTTATAAAACTTAATTTGTAACATGATACTGAATTTGTAAACAAAATCTCTTATTGTAAACTCATCTAAGTAGGTGCTCAGATTAGGGTAGGTGCTCCTTTGAGTTGGGGCTCATAAACTTGGGATTGGTGTTCCATTGGGTTGGTGCCTATAAATTGTAACAGAGATCATTTTCATTGTGAGGCTGGATTGGAGCAGTAGCCTCCAGCAGCTATTCTCACTGAGGTTTTTTTCTCATCTTGGGTTTTTCCTCGTACATCTTGTGTTGTGGGATGCATTTTGTGTGATTGGTTTAATTGCCTTACCTTTGCTTCAAGTTTATGCATTTAGAAGTTCATTGTTACATTGCTTAGAAAGTTTAAATTTGTTGCCCATTGATTCACCCCCCCCCCCTCTCAGTGGTCTTTGTGTTCCTTCAGTACCATGTAACCCATCTACTATCAACTTGTCAAGGTCCTTCATCTCCTCAATAGCTGAAACCTTTGCATCAAAACGCAAAGGAAGAGATCTTAAAATCTTCTGAACAACTATTGAATCCTCAACCTTCTCTCCTAGGCCTTTGATTGTGTTGACAATTTCATCTACACGAAGTAGATATGCAGCAACATTTTCATCTTCCTGCATCTTAATACTCTCAAATTGTCTCCTATGTGTCTGAAGCTTTGCCTTATTACTTTATTATCTCCTTCATATGTTTTCTGAAGTTTGTCCCAAATTTCATGTGCTGTATCACAATGCGTAACCTTCACAAATTCAGTTTTTGCCAAACCACATAAGATAGCATTCATAGCTTTAGCCTTGTGTTCAAATGCTCTTTTTCCATCTGCACCCATTGGAGAAGTTGCTGGAATTGTATATACTTTTACCACACTTTGCCATATATCAAATCCAAGAGACATCAGATAAGTATGCATCCGAATGCTCCAAAAGGCGTAGTTTGAACCATCAAACAATGGAGCTCTGTTTGTAGCAAGAGCTTCATTTGAACCCATGTGTGCTATCAGGATTTACCTCCAAGCGATTAAGCTTTCAATTTGAAGGAACCCTGCTTTGATACCAATTGAAGAGCACACAGAAAATACTGAGAGGGGGGGGGGCAGTTAATCAGTCTTTTAAACTTTTAAACACATGAAACCATATGAAACAACAAATAGAATAGTAAGAGCAAACGTCAACAAGGAGAACACCAATTTCACATGGAAAACCCTTTCGGGTAAAAAAACCACTGTTATCAATAGTTTTCATTAACAACAAAAGGGCACCAACCCAGATTACAAAAGTGAACACCAACTCACTGAGAGCACCAACTCCCTTGAAGCACCAACTTCGAACAGTTGAAGCAACAATTCACTTAAAACTTCCACAACACTACAACTCTGGTTTCAAATACACATTTGCATATCAACTGAGAGACCCATGCTTGCAAATATAATCACTGATCAAACTCAGAAGTTCCTCTGTTTAGAAACACAACGTTATATGATCGTTTGCATTCATGAACTTCATACAACCTATTGTTACCATAAGATAAACTGGTTTTATCTCTTCTCAGAGCAATCTCCTCACTGGTATGCTATTTCAATCCTTTTCAATATTGATATTTGCATTGCAAGTCTCTTTATCAACAATTGCAACCTGCTATAGTGACTGTATGTAAATATACCACATCGTTTCTGCAGATTCAGACAATCATGTAAGTGCATGAACAAGTATTACTTTATAGAATTTGGACTAGGGTGGCAGCAGTAGGTAATGAAGAATTTTTGAAAAGCAAATTTGAATTTCAAAGACACATATATCTTCCAAACAATGCCGTAGACCCAAAAAGAAAAGTCATGGCAGAAGACTAACGATCCAAAAATCGCCCAACATCAGAAAGACATACAAATTAAAATCGAGGGGACTGCAATACTTTAATGCCCACATCCTCAGCCAAATAACTCATGCACAATCATACAGATTTAGCATGACTTCTATCCCATACCTTTGATGAATACTGAAGAATAAGGTCCATGGATTTTAATGTCACGATTGCCTTGCACAGTCCTTCATGCACTCGACACAGCCCATTCATCAAAGTAAGTAGACACAATAACATCAACACTCCTCGCACATCGATGAGCACTATCCAAAATGCATACTCAGCCCGTCTTCTAGCATACTCAGCCTCCTTCATGAACTGCTATATAAACTCTCACGAAAACTGATTATCCACGGAAGAGTGGTCTATATTTCTGAGCAAAAGAAAACAACTACAACTCACATGCTCATTCCGATGAAGAATGGTAGCAAAATCCTTTTAGAAAGATCACATCAGACCATATTTAACTCTCACAACACACACTCGCGTCCTCATATTCTTTTCCAAAACTCTTTTCACAAGTATGAAATAACACAGACCGGCTATTTCATCATATTCACCTTCAAAAAATACACACAATCACCCCCTGTGCGTGAAAGTAAATGAAGGTGATGGCGATAGCTTCTTTAAAGCTCATGACTCCACATAAAGACGCAACGCAGTCAAAAAAGAATGCCACAATAGCAATTGATTAAACACGTCCCTAAAAATAGACTCCCACGATTTGAGATACACCACCGCTCCCACGACAAGGAATCTGCATATAAAATTTAAGTTGCCTTCAAAGAAGCGTCCATGCTAGAAAAGAATGATATCAATAACCACGACAAGCATAGAAAGAACCGTCCAAAACGAGGAAATGCCAACACTTATATCAATGACTCATAAGTAATACTTGCATTACACGGCAAAATAGCTCTAGGTAGACTCAACGCAAATAACCATAATCTTTAAGCTGTTGCCTAAGAAGGAGGTCTACACGATAGGAATGCCACAAAGCAGCCTCTAAAAATAACGATGCAAGGAGTAAAGTTTCTGTCATATGAATAAGCGATGCATAATATTGAGCCGCCCTCAACAAGGAGGCTGTTGCCAAAAATAGACGATCATATCATTCATGTTTCACCATTGCTGCAATGAAGGAGCTGTCGAGATTCAGATACAAAGCGTTACACTTAAATGACTCGACCTTGACAAGTCAGGGCATTACAAAGGAGATCCAACTTGGCGCTAAGAACAAATTTGCTGACTCAAAAATGCCGACACAGTGCTGACTCAAATACTTCAACTCCTTTGACATCAATGACAAAATATTTCTACATACAATTGCCACTGCCACTATCACCGCTCAAAGATCCAGGAAATGGAGGAATTGGAGAAGAAGAGTCTCCACAAATGATTTCCATCTCTTCTTTTTGCCTTTTTAAAGTTCTTTTTGTTGCTTAAAGGTCTCTAATTGGCTCTATACCTTTCGTACAACTTCAAGGGGCACTTTTGGGGTACAATTTAGCATCTTGGCATTGTATTTGTGCAAGGTGATATTTCAATTGGTTAATGCCTCCCCCAAGCGTTTTTCTCTTGCAATGTAGACAATTATTTCCTTTTTCTTTGACCCGGGGATGACATGTTTCCAACAAGGATAATTTCTAATCGTGTCTGACAGTGGAACAATTTATAAATATAAAAGTATACTGCATTAAGCAATAAATGAAAATAGATTAACATTTATGGTTTCTAGTTAAATTAAGATAAAAAATCAGAAAAAAAGTAAAAACAGTCAAGGTTTGTAGCTATAAAATAGGAAAAAAATAAAAAAACAACTCAAGTTTGTTCATAAAAAGAGATTCAAGATAGCTTGGGTTTTTTTTTTGTTCTATGAATTTAAAATGAAAAAAAGCAAATGTAAAAGAAAAATAAAATTTAAAAAAAACTCAAAAAAGATTCAAAATATAAAATTACCTCTTCAAACTTGCTTCAAATCAACATTGTGCTCTCCCAAATGCTTTGTATACTCCTTTAGATGCACCAAAAGCTACTACAAACCTGCCCAAATGGCATGCTTGTGTGAGTTTTTTCTTCAATGGCATGTGATGTTAGCTCCAATACTCTCTTTTTTTTCTCCTCCTTGTGCTTACAAATGAAATGAATGTGCTTTTAGAGTGTTGAAGTTTATTTAAAGTGCTTAGGTTTTAAGTTTTTTATCTTTTCTATTTTTTTTTAATTGCTACCATTCGAGCCCACTTGTTGGGACTCACTAGCTACTTGGGGCAAGAGCCCCTGGGCCTTGTCTTGACCTCCTCGCCTCAGGGCTCATTGAGTCTTGGTGAGTCTCTGCAAGCCTTGTAATATTGATAGAGATTCTTGACTATGTCCTCATTGGTATGGGTAATGGTTGGTAGTTGATACAGCCCAAGTTTACTATTTCTTGCCTTACACTACATAGTTGGCAACCCCAAACAAACTTTAGCAATATCCACTTGAGTATAAGGCCAATACATCCACTAAATATTAGCAACTGTCTTGGTTATCCCAAAATGTTTTGCAACATGTGATGTATGAGCTTCTCTTAGGAGCAAAACTCTTCTATTTTGGCACATAAAGTTTACTCACTTTGTATAAAAGCCCATCCTTGAGGTATTAGCCCAACTTAGATTCAAAACCAGATGTCATACCTCTTTTTGATAACTGATATACCTCGCTGAAATTAGCATCTTAATCATAATCCTTGGCATGTATATCATACACAAAGGGTTCAAAATAGAAAGTGTGCTTACTGCTGAAAGAAGAGATATTTTAGAGAGCACATCCACTACATTGTTGGTTACACCATGCTTCTACTTGATAACAAAATGGAATTGTTGAATGAACCCCATCCATTTGTAGTGATGTGATTGCTCCAACTTTGTTTGTGCTTCTAGATATTGCAACGGTTGGTGATTCATGTGCACCACCATTTCCTTCCCCATGGGATAGTGTTTCCATTTCTTCATCGCTGAAACTAGTGCTATAGTTTAGGATAGCCCTTTGAACAACTCAGAATGATAGTGAATGGACTTACCTCCTTGCAACAATACTCCTCCTATGTAATGAACCGGACCAAATTTTTCCCGATTTTTGAATGCAATTACAACAACATACAAAAGGCACCCGTTAGGGTTAGATAAATCAAACCAGCAGTTACAATATAACTCATTGCCAAGAATGCGCACTCAATCTCAACAAGAGAGAGGCTGTCATATGGCAAGAGGATCGTCAGTACAATAAATCAGAACTGCAACTGATAGTAACTCAACACCAAGTATGTGCTACCCAAACCATAATGGAATGAGGCGACCATATGGTGGAGATTTAAAGAAATACAAATGCAACTTCGAAATAAACTCAACACCCAGAATGTGCTTTCAAACCCGGAGTGGGAATGGAGCTACCATAGGGCGGAGATGTAAGATATTACAATGCAAATCAAAGTAAATAGGCGGCAAGCCAGCCTCTTCCACTTATTCAGTGGGCAATTACAAACATGATAAGCAAAACTGAGAGAAATGCTGACAGTACTACTGTTCAGCTTACAATGAGAAGTAGAATGCCTGCAAGATCAAGGATTTAAGCTCTACAAGTTGCTGCAATAGTAAAGATGTCATCCACTAGGTCAATAATGAATTCCTAACACCCGTCCTTCGCTAATATGCAATTTTCTCAAGTCTGATCTGACAGACCAGCAACATGAATTACAGAACCAGCAATACATAAACTCAATGAAAAGCTCACAACTCACTCATTTCTCACTCAAATTACATGAAAACTGATGCAAAATACTCTTAAAATGATGGCGCCTAGTTTAGTTATGAGAAAGGACAGCTAAAAGTGGCTATTAATTAATGGCACGGATCCCAAAGCACTCCAGAAAGGGCGCCCTACAAGGAATGACGAATTTGCTTTATAAAATCATAAACTTCGTATTAAAATCTGCAAATATTCATGAAGGGTCACTTCCAACAGAGAAAACCAATGAGACAATACCCAGAACAACTCTTTTTGTATTTTTTGATTTATGAGTGAAACTATAGATTCAGCCCTGTTATCAGCAACTCCAGAAAATGACATAAAATGCAATAAACTGAACTACATAAGTAAACCCAAACTACAAATGCAAACCTCACTACAAAATGTCACTCAAACAAGCAAACCTCTCCACTAGGTGCTATCTCTCAAGCACGAAGTCGAGCCAAGGCTAGGAGGCATTCATTCCTCGAAGCAATCCTGTTACCATTTCGGCAGCATAACAATATAGAAGTCATAAGATGTCCAAATGAAGACCCAAAGCTCCCTTTTATAATTTTGAGAGGATCCTCCGGAAGCTTCTAGAAAGAAACCCTAATTTTCAATTTTGTAACTATCTTCTTTTCCCTCCAATTTGGGCGCCCCCTTTCATGAAGTTAATATTTCTTTATTTAAAAATCTCTTCCTTCATAAAAAGGCGTCCTTTTCTCCAAGTAATATTTTTGACTTTAGAAATATAAAATATTTCCTTCATGAGACAATACCCCTCAAGGTCCCCTTCTTTAAAACAACTTAAAGTCATAATACTAGGACAAGGGGTTATTTTATAAAATAAAACATTATTGTCTTTAAAATACTTATTCCTCCAAAATGAACCCCTTACGCCAAAATTCAGAATTACCCAATGAACTGCCAGAAGAGGAAAGTTGACTGAGCTGGTGCTGACTGGACCACTGCCAAAAATAGAATTTACTAAAAATAGTAAATTCGGAAAGTTGCTCGGAATGCAATGCATGCGCCACCATTGCGAAGCTCTCTGAAAACCCAGAAGGAATCCAGAATCCGAACACCCAAACTCCAACAAACAAAACCCTGAATCTTCAAGAGAGCCCGCCAAACAGTCGAAAACCCTAATTCTGCCTCTGACTAGCCGACAGCACCCCGGGGATAGGCCATCAATCACTGAGAAGTGCAGTGCTAAAAACGGGGACATTACAGTCCGCCCTTCCCAAAATTGCTTGTCCTCAAGCAATACCATCATAACTCCCGAAAAGTTAAGATTGATCCATACCCAAACAAGTATGATCCCAGGTTCCCAAATCCATCTCAGGAAGGACCCACTATGCCACTGCTGCACTACTCCGATCACATCAGTAAAATCATCATGCCAATGCTGCGCTAACCTCCCTTATAACTCCAAAGTATTACTGTCCATGATACTCAAACTGAAAAATCTTAAAGGACTGAGACCAGCTTCATGCGACGTCTCATGTCCAAGAGGCCCAAAGTCAACAGTATCAACCATACCACTGTCAACCACAATGGATAGGCTGTTCAACTCAAAATCAAACTCCTCAACATACCTCCACATTGTAACAAACGAAGCCCTGATGGAAAAAATGATATCTTCAAATCTTCTTGCAAAGAGGAAAGCAATCCTTTGCAAGAGCTCAACAAATTCAGCCTCATGGCTTCTTCTGGAGCTACTATGCATCAACTGAATTATACCGACACCACCATGAAGACATCTAATCACTCTTACTGTTCCAACTCCAAGAGTCTCATAAGGGAAAGCCAAAGCATGTGGAAGTTCGTTGTCCAAAACCAATATAGTAAAGAAACTATCCAAATTTGCTTCACAAACCTCCATAGGATGAACTCCAACAGTAGAATAGGTGTGAAGGAACAAATAATCTCTGCTGTTCAAGGCCGAAGTCAGCGAAGTGCAATCTGATTTTAGTACCTCACACAAGAAAAAACAGCAGCACCAAAGAAATTCCCAAGTGTGAGTGTATGATATGAGCATAGAGTTGCAAGGTAACACCTCAAAAATGGCCGGAAAACAAAATAGAGCAATCTCCAACTGAAAACTACCACCTCGTTGGCAAGTGGTGATGGGAAAACTCTCCCAAACGAGAGTAACTCCACAAGTAACAGGGCTGGTCTGCCTCCAACCAGCAAGCTCGAGTCTCAAAATTTGCTCTTGTCTTAGCCGAGGATCAACGCCAAGAGCAACCAATTGTTCCTCTTTCCAATCCATACTCAAAACTTCTCTCCAATCCATTTGTCGATGAACAAACGGAACCAACAAGGGGCTGGTAAAGAAAGTAACAACATCATTAATACTGAAATTTTGATCCGTATCCTTCCAAAAGTCCTTCTTTCCACAAGTAATAAGCTCTATCAACCCATATTGAGAATCCCAAGCATGGATACCCAACTGAAAGTGATTTCCAACATACTGAAAAGAAAACTCAACACATTCCCAAATGCTAATAAGGATCAAGTGCATACTGAAGAGATTGATGCCTCCGCTAGTGAACCTTTGAAGCCTATCCATGAAAGCTTCAACAACATTGGAGCATGAACTATTAAATGACCTCAAATCCAAATCCAAAAATAGACCAATATGTGCCAAGGTATTGTTCAACCCAAGGGATGGATTGACAAGCATGCAAACACCAAGTTCTGGTCCATCTTTATTCCCTTCTTCATGAGTAACAAGACTAAAATCTTCGCTTCTTGCTGCTGTACTGAAGTTACCAGCAGCTACCAAATCTTGCCTTGTTAACACCTTGGTGTCAAAGATGTTGAAATCTCCTCGAATCAACACTTCCCATGTATAGACTTCATCCTCAAATCCACTTATGCATTCATTACTAATCAACAGATGTGGCACTTCCTCATGGAGTGATATCGAAGCATCCAAGCACTGGAAACCAAACTCAGTTTCATTCTCCATTTCATCCTCTACTTCATAGAGAGGATTATCATAACTTTTCTCATCACCTTCTTGAAAAAGAGGATTGTCATAAACTTGAAAGTCATTCCTTTCATCTTGCTGCTCCAAATCTGCACATGCAACCTTTGATTTTCTTGTGAAACCTTCAAGATCAAACTCCTCTTGAAGACTATCAATCTCATCAATTACTTGCTTGATTTCTCCAGCTCTTCGTGCATCCTCTTGCTCCTTGAAAAGTTTGAAATCTGCAAACTGATCTTCAACCTTTCTTAGAGCCAACTGAGTTTCTTTCAACTTGTCCTTTGTTGATTTAAGCTCCAAAGTGAGCTCATCAACCATACTCTCCCTTTCTTCGAAAACAATGAAGGCTTTCTTTGCAGATTCAACGGCATGATCTCTATCTTCAATCAAGCCTATGTACTCGGATTTCATGGTCTCCAAGGAATCTTTGATAAGTTGCAAATTAGAAAGAGCAACTTCATCTGTCACTCCTCTACGTCTCTCATCAAGCTGAGCCCTCCAGTAAAGCTCTTCAACCAAGCTATGAGTGCGATCAAATAGGGATAGAGCTTGCACTTCCCTGTTAACGGACACCTTGAACTGATCTTCCCACTCATAAGAATGTGAAGATGGTAAATTGCTGATAGGCTGCAACTGAAAATCAGAACTTCGTTTCACGCTTTTGCTGCCCTCATTGTTGCCCCAACATTCTTGTACTTCACCACCAACTAGTGGAGAATGCTCAATGTCTTGGAAAGCATCATACTTCACTAAGTCTTCAACTCGTTGATTGCAATCAGCTTCATGCCTTGATAAATCAGATTTGTGTTTGGTAATTCCTCCAAACCTTTCATCTTCAAGAGCCATATGGCCCTCAAACTCTGTTTCCTCTCCCATGGTACTTTGAACAAACTTGAAAGCAGCCCCAAACTTAAGCACATTAACACCATTGTCTGCTGATAGAGAACCCTTATCAAGTTCCATTTCTTCATCCGGATCAAAGGGAAATTCATCCCATACCGGTTTGTCATCACTAAGTGCCTTCACACCTGGATCCCAAATGGTGAGAGGCTGATTGTTTTGATCACAAGAAAAGTGTTCTTTGTGCAACATTTGGAGTGTTGATTCTTGGAATAGGTCAACTCCCAAATCACTAAAGCTGATATCTTCATAAATACCTCCCTCCAATGGCTTGGTTTGAAGATCAAACCCAAAACCACCCTTGACACCATCATTGTAATGAAGTAGAGAATCTCTAGTGCTAGCTGTTTGGAAAACTTTAACATCCTTATCTTCAATGAACCCATCATCTATAGGTGTATTTCTGATCTCATCATGAACATTCATATGCATGCCAAAAAGGTCTTCTTGATCACTTGTCATAAATTCATCTTGTGAAAACTCTTGAGGAGTTTGGACAGCAACAAGAGGAGAATTATCCATCACCAATTCTTCAACAAGAGGAGGTACAAACACATTGGAATCATTACCAACATAATCACTTTGGTAATGGTCATAAGCTGATTCAAAGACACCACCAGTATTTCCTTCAACTTGCTCTTCTTCACTTGCTATCGCATGCAAGTCAAGGGGCGTATTATGGGGCTCTTCCACACACTCTTCAATGGTTACGGTATCTTTATCAAACTTACGATCATTTTGAGGTGACATGAGCACCTTGCTTGTGCCATCTTCAATACTAGTTGACTGATTTTTCCCTTCAACTTGCATATTTGTGGGCTGCAAATCACAAACAAGCACTTTTGCTTCTTTCTTGAACCCTTCATCAATAGAATGTTCTTCTTTTTCTTTCATTGTTCTTCTAATGTAATTAACCACACCCAATTTTCCGGGTTTCAAAACCAACACACAATTCAAGTAGGAGTCAAAAGAAACATCGTTCTTAAACTCATTTGTCATATTCTGATATTCCTCATGGAGCATGGAAGCTTCATGTTCACATTGTCTTTTGTACTGTTCGGCATACTCAATGAAATCCCTTGCGGCCAAACTAACCTTTCCTTCCTCAAATGCCATAGTCAAATCTGACTTCTCCCGATTCCTGGACCTCAGAAAACGCAACATCTTCAGACCCTCTGAAAGCTAAACTGAACTAAAGTGAAGAATCTGATTTCTCTGTCATTCAACTGTCAACTGAACCTTGATGGGCACAGGATGGCAGGATGCATGGCTCTGATACCACTGTAATGAACCGGACCAAATTTTTTCCGATTTTTGAATGCAATTACAACAACATACAGAAGGCACCCGTTAGGGTTAGATAAATCAAACCAGCAGTTACAATATAACTCATTGTCAAGAATGCGCACTCAATCTCAACAAGAGAGAGGCTGTCATATGGCAAGAGGATCGTCAGTACAATAAATCAGAACTGCAACTGATAGTAACTCAACACCAAGTATGTGCTACCCAAACCAAAATGGAATGAGGCGACCATATGGTGGAGATTTAAAGAAATACAAATGCAACTTCGAAATAAACTCAACACCCAGAATGTGCTTTCAAACCCGGAGTGGGAATGGAGCTACCATAGGGCGGAGATGTAAGATATTACAATGCAAATCAAAGTAAATAGGCGGCAAGCCAGCCTCTTCCACTTATTCAGTGGGCAATTACAAACATGATAAGCAAAACTGAGAGAAATGCTGACAGTACTACTGTTCAGCTTACAATGAGAAGTAGAATGCCTGCAAGATCAAGGATTTAAGCTCTACAAGTTGCTGCAATAGTAAAGATGTCATCCACTAGGTCAATAATGAATTCCTAACACCCGTCCTTCGCTAATATGCAATTTTCTCAAGTCTGATCTGACAGACCAGCAACATGAATTACAGAACCAGCAATACATAAACTCAATGAAAAGCTCACAACTCACTCATTTCTCACTCAAATTACATGAAAACTGATGCAAAATACTCTTAAAATGATGGCGCCTAGTTTAGTTATGAGAAAGGACAGCTAAAAGTGGCTATTAATTAATGGCACGGATCCCAAAGCACTCCAGAAAGGGCGCCCTACAAGGAATGACGAATTTGCTTTATAAAATCATAAACTTCGTATTAAAATCTGCAAATATTCATGAAGGGTCTCTTCCAACAGAGAAAACCAATGAGACAATACCCAGAACAACTCTTTTTGTATTTTTTGATTTATAAGTGAAACTATAGATTCAGCCTTGTTATCAGCAACTCCAGAAAATGACATAAAATGCAATAAACTGAACTACATAAGTAAACCCAAACTACAAATGCAAACCTCACTACAAAATGTCACTCAAACAAGCAAACCTCTCCACTAGGTGCTATCTCTCAAGCACGAAGTCGAGCCAAGGCTAGGAGGCATTCATTCCTCGAAGCAATCCTGTTACCATTTCGGCAGCATAACAATATAGAAGTCATAAGATGTCCAAATGAAGACCCAAAGCTCCCTTTTATAATTTTGAGAGGACCCTCCGGAAGCTTCTAGAAAGAAACCCTAATTTTCAATTTTGTAACTATCTTCTTTTCCCTCCAATTTGGGCGCCCCCTTTCATGAAGTTAATATTTCTTTATTTAAAAATCTCTTCCTTCATAAAAAGGCGTCCTTTTCTCCAAGTAATATTTTTGACTTTAGAAATATAAAATATTTCCTTCATGAGACAATACCCCTCAAGGTCCCCTTCTTTAAAACAACTTAAAGTCATAATACTAGGACAAGGGGTTATTTTATAAAATAAAACATTATTGTCTTTAAAATACTTATTCCTCCAAAATGAACCCCTTTACGCCAAAATTCAGAATTACCCAATGAACTGCCAGAAGAGGAAAGTTGACTGAGCTGGTGCTGACTCGACCACTGCCAAAAATAGAATTTACTAAAAATAGTAAATTCGGAAAGTTGCTTGGAATGCAATGCATGCGCCACCATTGCGAAGCTCTCTGAAAACCCAGAAGGAATCCAGAATCCGAACACCCAAACTCCAACAAACAAAACCCTGAATCTTCAAGAGAGCCCGCCAAACAGTCGAAAACCCTAATTCTGCCTCTGACTAGCCGACAGCACCCCGGGGATAGGCCATCAATCACTGAGAAGTGCAGTGCTAAAAACGGGGACATTACATCCTACAGCATAATCACTTGTATTGGCTTCAATTTCGAATAGTTTTTGTAGATTTGGAAATGCTAGAACTGGTGCATTGCTGATTTTATGTGTGAGGCCACCAAAGAATGTTGCTGCCTTGAACCCCAATGAGATCTCTTCATACTCCCCACAATGTCATGCAATGAAGTAGCAACATGTGAAAAAGATCTCACAAACTTTCAGAGGTACTGGGTTGTTCCAATGAAGCTCCTAGTTTTGGATTTGCATTTTAGCTTTGGCCAATTCATGATTGCCTCAATTTTGGATGGATCAATACTTACCTCTCCATTTCCCACAACATGCCCAAGGTACACAAGATAATTCTTTGCAAACTCAGACTTCTTTTTGGTCAATAATAAATTGTTCTCCCTCAAAATTTCAAACACCTTTCTTAAATGGACAACATGGTCTTCATAGGTTTTACTAAACACTGAGATATCATCTAAGTAAACAATCACACATGAACCAATAAGAGGCCTCAATACCTCGTTCATTAGGAACATGAAAGTGGCTGTGATATTGC
Organism: Sequoia sempervirens; assembly: GCA_007258455.2. Lineage (NCBI taxonomy): Eukaryota > Viridiplantae > Streptophyta > Pinopsida > Cupressales > Cupressaceae > Sequoia > Sequoia sempervirens. The sequence goes on along the minus strand of VDFB02047207.1, from coordinate 80,327 downwards.
ACAAACCAAATGGCAAAACAAGCCACTCAAAGAGTTCTTGTTTGGTCTTGAACATGGTCTTCCAAACATCTTCCTTTATTCAAGCTTGATGTTATCCCGACTTTAAATCCAACTTGGTGAAATACCTTGCATGATGAAGTTGGTCAAGTAAATCATTGGTTTAGGGTAGTGGGTACCTATTCTTGATTGTGATCTTGTTTAATGCCTTGAAATCAACACACGTTTGCCATGTTCCATCCTTCTTTGGTGCTATCATCATAGAACTACAAAGAGATGTGCTTGGCCTAATGACCACTTGTTCCAACAACATCTTCAGCTGCTCTTTCACCTCATTTGCTTCAGCCAAACTCTGACAGTGCAGGCCTATATACAGGCAAAGGACACTCCTGCAACAATTGTATTTCATGCTCAATGTGATGGCTAAGAGGCAGCCCCTTATGCACTAGAAACAACTTAGGAAATTGCTTCATTAATCTGGTTATTTCATGCTGATCGTGATGAGTTGGCAGCCCATGTAACCTCTTTATCTCTGCTCCACCTTGCTCTCCCTTCCCTTTAAGCAATAAAAGAGCAAACTGTCCACTTTCATTGATGAGTCTCTTTGATTCACTAGCACTAACCATCACAATTTTTTCGTTCTTCACAGATGAGGTCAAAGTGTATGCTTCACTATTCAACACAACTCTATATTGTTTTTTCATTTGGAAGTAGATCACATCATGCATATACAAGTATGGACTTCCAAATATCATTGCGCATACATCAAGAGGAATAACAGCAACAAGAACTTCATCCTTAAAATCAGCTCCTATGCAAAATTTCAACTTACATTGTTTCTTCACCAAGATATATAGTTCTTTCAAGTTTTCAACGAACCAAGTGAATAAGGTTGAGGTTTGCAAACCCAATTCACCTACTAAATTTTGAGAAATTAGTTTAGCTTGCGAGTATTTATCAAAAAGTAAGTCTGCCTTTCTACCTTTGATCCAGATTTTGATGTGGAATAGCTTGGTGGGTATGTCTTCCTCTTTGAAACTCTCTCTCACCACACAAGTCTCTTTCCACACCACGTGACAGCATAATCACTATTGATCTCTTCACCTTTGCTCATGAAGGGGGTGTTCTTATCATTCTTTTTCTTCCACTATGATGATGCAAATCAAAGTGTAGTTTTCAACACCTTCATCTAAATGTCCATTCTTATCACAATGTGAACAATGAAATTCGTCTTTCCTCTTACCCTTGTCCTTTGGCAGCCCCAGGATTTCTGCTAGAGGCAAATCAGTGTTTATTTTTACCTAGTGAGCCTAGCAAGGTTGCCATCTTATATCCACTTGTTTCTTCTTAGCAATCCTATTATTAGGGGACCATAGAAATTTAAATTGTTTGCACAGGTTCTTATTTGAATTGTAAAAAATTAATGATATAGAATTATCGTGTTTTTCTAATATAATGCTTTTAGCCACAAGTAACTTCTGTTCCCTATGACATTTATCTCGATTGGTATTTTTGCATTTATTTCTAATTTCCTTTATAAACTAACATCGATCTCCATAAATAAATCTCCTTTTTTTTTATTGTCTACCAAGCTCCATTGTTATGGTTCTTCATGTTAAAATGCCTAATTATGTTTTGATGAAACTTTCAGATGTTTACTGCCATCAGGGGAGGGGGAGCCTTTTTGAACACAGCCCCAATAACATGTATGTTAAGGATGTTTTATCATTATTTATTCATCTGCAGTATTTGCTTCTGGGCGTTGTTAATTTAAAACAGTTGCTGCTTTTACTTGAAGTCTTTTTTTCTTTGGGTCCTGCAGCATCTTCTCAGTCTGAGTTGATGAAAGCTCTAGTTGCAACTGAGGTATGTAGACACCCTGTTTCAGATATATTGTCAATAGTGGCTAGGTTCTTAAATTTGTTACTTTCATGATTAACAAAAAAAATGTTTTTTTAACCATAATTAATTATGTTGTAATTTGCTTCAAAGTTTCTGTATATTTATTTTCTAAAGTAATGATTTGTTCCCTTCTCTCTTCAATATGAACAAAAATGTATTTATTAATCAAAATTTCTATTTATAGACATGATAAATTATCATATTTATAGACAGGAAAAAGTGTATTTCTCGATCTATTTTGCTTCATAAGTAGATGTGTGCAATATTGTTTGCCAAAAAGTGTTAAGGATGGGTGATATTAAATAAATCTCAGGCAATTTTGAAATCCAAAAGTAGGGCATAAATGACCTTCCTCACGTTTACTATCATTTTCCTAATGATATTTATGCAAGTACCTTAAATACCTTGATTGTTAGAGCATTGACAATATTTTTTAGTAAGCTCCTGAATATCCAAAGTGATTCTCAACTATAAAGACTAGGTAAACTATTTCAATATTTACTGCTAGAATGCTAAGTATGCTCTCATTAGAAAGTATATCCTACACTAAACAATTAACTTTACTGTCTGATAACTTTTTCATGTCTGCTAATCCTTTCATGCTGCAATACTGTTGACAATTGTCATCAAGATGTACCCATTTTCAATCAAGTTATAGTTCTAGCATGGGCTAAAGCATGTGGTTTCCAATCAAATTGTTACCTACATATACTTTTTAAAAGATTAGTAGGTTAAAATGTTTAATGCTTCAAAGATTTAGATCCTCAGATAAATCACATGGCATTTACATCAGAAAATCAGATCACCTTTTCTTTGAAACCTTATTAAATCCCAATGTGAACTATAACTCTTAAGGGATGTCCTTGTAAGGCAACTGAATTCAACTTCCTTCCCAATCTTCTTGGCCAGCAAGTTTCTGGTTTAGTCTTTAGATTGCACTTTCTTGATACTTGGTTTCCCCCTGGTTTCAAAGAGGGATGAGTTGGATTACTTCCCCCATTGCTTTTCCAATGTTTGCTCAGAGTATTGGAACTCTTATATTGGTTGGTTTTCTATAGGCTGTGTCAGTGATTCTACTTGAGATTAAAAGTACTCTTCATGCAACATTTTTCTCTCATTCTTTTGCATATCTCTGTCCTCAATTTCTTCTTCTTGTATTTGGCATTATATTGGAACAAATGAGCTCTTCATTTGATACCTCGTTGACAAATACCTTAAAAAGGGTATCTTGCCCTTGCAACTCTGCATTAGAGTTGGAGATACTGTATTGGTTCATCTTGATCTTTGTCACCATCTTACATTGCTGATCTGTACTTGCCTTGGACACATCCGGTGCTTTTCCTTATTGCCATGTTCAGAGTTATGTGTAATAACACTTCGTGCCCTTATTTCTGATGCTGTTTTTTTGTTTTGTGTGTTTGATGTTTAATGAGGGTTTTCTGCTTTTTTTTTGTGTTTTCTTGAAATATTTGCAAGGAAATAAAATGCAAAAACATAAAAGAATACAAGCAACTACGATAATAACTCCTCCACTATATGTTTATTTGATCATTATTCAATAGAGCAGGTTATTACAATCATACCTGGATTAATTTGCAAACATGCAGCTGTTGTTCACAACTTCAGCCAAAAAAAGCAAACTCATAACAGGTCCAAATTTCCTTCAATATGCTGCCTTTTCGATCACGAGTGCTGTGGCTGGTTTCCTTAGATCTGGGCGCCCTTTGAGTGATTTTTTTATTATTTTTTTGAGCCCCTCGAGACAAAATCGCCCCTCTTCAAGAGGGCCGACCCCTGCTGCAAATGAAGGCTGTAAATACTCAGCCGTACCTCCTCTTGAAATCTGATTTTTATTTTATCAAAGGCAATCTGCAATCGCCTACCCTTGGACTTGAGAAACTTTGAACCATAGAATCAAACCCTTGGTGCACGGGCACTGTAGCGCTACTATTCACGTCACTGTAGCAGCAAACATAAATTTGATTTGCAAATGATTAAATCTTAATCTTCCACAATCTTTAGATCTGCAAACATATAACCTTGAAACCCTTAAATAATCTTTGTATTCCTTCACCAATATGCTCAAATAGAACACCTGAATGATGCCCTCCAGAATACCAAATTCAACAGGTATTTCACTGCTTCAAATGGCTGCAAACACTGAAGAAGAAACGTTCTCTAATGGCACGAGGATTGAAAACCCTTGGCTTTCTCTTCTTAGACAAACTTCATCAACAACAATTGCTCAATCGAATACCCCCAAAATAACTCCCAAATAAAATATATAGACCTTCATGAGAAATTCAAATTTCTCCAAAAAGGCAATTTAATAATATTAAAATATCATTTATTTGCATCTTTTAATATTTCTTTCGACTGAGAAGTTGGCGCTCAAAAAATAATTCATTTATTTGGCCCCCTTTTAATGACGTTTGACCCTCAAGTTATAACATTAAAATATAACCTTTTAATTAATTAATGTTATTTGAGCCAAATAACATTAATAACTTCTTAAATTCATCATTTCTCAACACGCCATCTGAACTAGGGACTCATCTGATAATTCTCCATCCGATCACATGCCTTACTAAAAATAGTAAAGATCCCATTCTATCCCTGTTCGACTTACTATAAATAGTAAGTTGAGCCAACTGAGTCCCAGAAGCTTTGAATGAAAGCTAAAGTTGATCCACACTGAACACTGGAGTGATACCATCCTCAAAAGACCCCCTAATCCTCTTCATTAGCCTACGAGGGTCATGATGATAGGCTAATCTACTGAATATGGATGTCTCACTTTGGAGGGGACATTACATTATGTTTTTGCTTTTCAGGACAATCATATTCTAGTTTGTCCTTATTGATCTTGCATCAATTGGAATATCTTCACAATCAACTTTTTACTAACCAGGCAAATGATGTGCTCGGAAGAAGCTGGTAGAGGCTTGAAAAGGTTGATGTCCACATAATTCCACCCCTATAACAGAGGTTTGAGTGCTTTGTAATGCCCCTAGCCCCTAGTCACCTGATGTGTGTTCAAGGAATCTCCTATTTGTTTAATAGAGAATTCATGTTGGAAATCCAAAGGAAGCTTAGGAAGTCTGACCCATGAGCTTGAGCTCATTTTCAAATTCCCATATCCAATTACAAGTAGGATGGAGGCAACATATACACACTGGCTATCTTTTAAGCATCTAGGTTGTTAAGGTCTATTTTCTTCTTGAAGAGTGGGGCTGATGCCTAGAAATTGGCATACCAATGCATGGTTGTTAAGCTCTGTTATTCAATTGGAAGCTTCTTTTTAATCAAGAGGGATAAGTCAAGACACCTTTTCAGAATCATTGTAAATAAAAGGTGCTAAGTTTCAACTTTCTTTCTTCTTTAGAATGTGCTTAAAATTTGATCCATAAATTCCATGGATATTCTATAGATAGTTTCACCAACATTATTCCTTTTATTAACACCTTGTTCCCACAAACCCCATGCTTAATAGAATAACATAAAAGGATATAGCATATGATGTCACTACAGCTTTATGGCTGATTTATATTACATCATATACCCATTATTGGAGAAAGAAGCATACATATTCTTGATCTAGCAAATGTTGTAATATAGCAAACTTAGGTAGAGAATGCAAAACAACAACATAAGCAGAGATGACACAAGAGATGTATTTTGGAGAAACCCAATATGAGTGAAAACTCCAAGAAGACTCCATTCTCAAAAACGGTTTTACAAGCTGCTTTCATTTTTCAGGCTACCAAGAGCACTATTTTAGCATCTTCTCACTTGCTCCTAATTTAGTGAACCCATACAATCACACTCTCTCAAGAAACATTGCACTGGACTTCTATCTTTAATTACCAATAACCCTAAGGCTGAGAATGATTGTTATGCATTTTCAAGTGAATTCCCATCTCTCTGATCACCTAAGTGAGTAAAATTCCCCTAGATCTGTCGTGGATTTTCATGATTATTTCAGTTCAACCCAAAGGGATCTATTTATGCTTGAGGAGAAACATGAGTTGACAAAAGGCAATGGAACTACTTCCATGCGAAAAGATGAAGGTTAATTGTTTCAATTCCATAGATGACATTTAGTTTAGTTGTTCTGTCCTGTATGGAACACTTGAAAATAGTCAAACTTGTCACCTCTATATAGTCCCATCACGAGTTCAACAACGGTCAAGCATAACATCTGCAGTTTTCCTTCCTCTGTTTATTGCTTTTGCATCTGACCTTGGCAAACCATCCACTCATAACTTAAAGTGATTGATTAAGATCCTTAATACCAAACAAAGGTGAAGGGATAGTCTCTCCGTCCTATTTGCAAGCCTATATCACATTGGCAAAAGGATTCCACGCAACAAACCTTCAACAAGTAAAAAATCAGTAAGGATGACACTTGTCTTATTGAAGAAAGTGCAAGGATCTCACCATGTTAGAAAATGGCTAGAAATGTCATCATAATTGAGTTAATCACCACTCTATAGAGGGACCCACATATCAACCCTAGAATGGAGAAGACACATCTAATGTCCTGATACTAATATTTTTGTAATTTTACAAATATTAGCATGAAATGCAAAATCTTCACACTTTTTTATCACCTTGGTCCTGTTGTGGGCAAGGTGAGAGCATACGGTGATCAGGACACTAACTTACTAGCAGCAAGCTGCACAATTCTACAATGTATGTAGTGTTTGAAAATAGATAATTAATATTGTCTTGGCGGCATAGCCATTTAGGCTTGCAATTTCAAACTAATTTGGCAGTGAACTGCATAGATGATTACAATTTTGAGTGAAAAGCAATTAATACTCTTCTATAATCAAATCTAGGAATTATGTCAAACATTTGTCCAACAATTTGAAAGTAGACATTTCATTAAACAGATGGAATGTAAACTGAAACACATAAAATAAATACCTAGATATAAAGCAAGCTGGAGTAGCTGATATTGAACTTAAAGAACTGATCCACAGATTTTTATTAACTCCCACAGCAGTAGACCCCTTTGAAATTACATGTTCCAATCCAAATGGCAGCCCATTCACGACTAGAAATTGGATGACCAAGTTTGAAAGTGTGGCTAGGACTGAAAGTGGTGCGGCCAATAATTAAAATCAGTAGGAGTAAGAAGTTGGATGATAGGCCACTCAGCTGCGTCAATTTCCCTTCTCTAATGGCGGCATTGAATTTGTAAAATCAGATAAAACTGCAACAAATTGAGTTATACTTTGAGTTGGCAACAGACACAGCTTCAAGCCTCTCCAATGGGGCACACAAGTTGAATCACCTACTAAAGATGTGATAGGGATGAGGCTTCGATAGTGATTTGACTTGTGTTACACGGGGACGCATCCCCACCCCTGAACCCTACATCCCCGTCCCCTATGCCGTTTTGGGGATGGCGGGACGTTAGGGGACATCCCCTTGCCGTCCCCCCCAATTTTTAAAACCCAGGAAACGTTTCGGAACGCATCCTCTTTTCAGGAATGCCTACAAAAAGTTAAGGGGACGCCTAGCCATCCCCATGATGGCCGGGGACATCTAAACGTCCCTTGACCGTTCCAGGGACAGCTAGGCGTCCCCTGTGGCGTCCAAGGCATGAAATAGCAAAACAATTAAAAAGCATTTATTTTTTTAACTTTTCATTAGGTAGAAAAGGGGCGTGGGGGTCCCACAAACAATCCCACACCCCTTATACACCCTAAAATTGCAAATCATTGATTCATTATCAAACATGAAACAAGTAGCAAGCCATCATTTGCAAAGTTAAACAGCAGGTGTGCCTAGCTGCTGGAGGTTTTTTGTTTGTTCAAGCTCAGTGTTGCAGGGACATAGGAGGTTTTGCTTGTTCAAGGTGCAGATTTGAAGCTTGATTTCAACAGCAGTCTGAAGGTATGCAATCTGCTCCTTTTTTTTTCAGTTTTTAGCTTGTTACAGTCAGATAGGATTTGTAATTTTGTAAGTTTTAACTAGTTTTTATTTGAAACTTCAAAAAACAAAAAATTGGTTTCAGACTTTCAACTTGTTATCTTAAAAAAACACTACAAAATGAGCACCAGCAGCAATGACAGTGATAACAATTACAATATGAATGAGGGCAATGAAGAAAATGAAGTTGAACTAAACATGATATCAATGGAGTTAGATCCTTCTTCTCAATCTGAAAATCCAAATACGGGTTCTATTTGTTAATGATAAGTACAGCTACAGTCGATCCTTCCAGCTCTGTCCTATTGAAGGAAGCATAAATTAAATGATAGCCTGTCGGCTATTTAATTTGTTGTCTTATATTTATGTGGAGGCTCGAATGTCTTGAGGCCGACCTCTCTTATATTCTTTATGATTGTATTGAGGCCGACATTCTTTATGATTGTATTGAGGCCGATATTATTTATGATTTTATTTGTATTCTGGCCAACATCCTTTGTGACTTGTAATTAACATTTATCTTGGCCGACCTTATGATATGAAGAGGTGCGACCTCTCTAAGTTGTATATATACAAGGTCATCATACAAGTGCGAAATACATACAAGTGCGAACTATATACAGTGCGATCTATATACAAGTGCGAACTATATACAGTGCGATCTATATACAAGTGCAAACTATATACAGTGCGATCTATATACAGTGCGAACTACATACAATGCAAACATCATACAAGGGCGATACATCATACAGTGTGAACATCATACAAGTGTGAACCTCATACAGTGTGAAGATCATACAAGTGCGTAGTATTTTCCAGGTGCAAATTCTGTAGGTCTCCATTCAATCAATTTCGATTATTGCCAGGTGCGAATTTCTGTAGGCTCGTTCTCTATCAAGTGTGAAGTCTTTCCAGTTCTTCAAGATCAGATTGCAAATTGATCTCAGGGCAGGTTGTGAACTATTCTAGAACAGAATTAGAAGTGTCAGCTTGTTATCTGTGATTGCATATTATCAAGTGCTGAATTTTGGTCTTGTGTTAGACCTAATTGTAACGAGATTTGTTGCCACTGTTTTTTAAATATAAGAGAGATCTTTGTTGCTGGGTTTTTCCCCCTCAAGAGGAGGGTTTTCCCATGGTATCTGCTGTGTTATTTTGTCTGATTTTTGAATTATTTTCTGTGCATTTAATCTGTTCACTTAAAATTTACATGGTATCAGAGCGGGTTTGAGGATCATGATCAGATTATTGCTAATCAGTTTTCTGTCAAGATGGTGAATGGTTTGAAGGTTGAAGATAGACTTGAAGGTGCATCTAATTTCACTTCATGGAGATTTAGGATCATGCTCACCTTGCATGAAAATGATTTGGGTGAGTTCGTGGAGTCTAACATTTCTGAACCTGAGGAGGAAGAAGAAAAGGAGTGGCTGAAGAAAGACATCAAAGCAATGAAGATTCTGGTTGACTCTATCAAGGATCATATTGTTCCTATCATCTCTAAGTTGAAGACAGCAAGAGATATGCTCAAGACCTTGGAAGAGATGTACGAAGTTAACAATACCAGCTGAGCCCTTGCACTAAAGCATCAATTGCATCATGTGAAGATGTCAAAGGGAGAATCTGTTACTGCATACTTCATGAGGATTTCAAATTTGAGAGATCAGCTCTCAACGATTGGGCATATGGTTGAAGACAAGGATCTGACTATGCTTGCTCTCAATGGGCTGCCTTTGTCTTGGGAATCATACATTCAGGGAATCAGTGCAAGGTCAAAATTGCCTAAGTTTGATCGCCTAAGATCTGATTGCATTCAAGAGGAATCTAGGTTGATGGCAAGAGGCATTGGTCAAAGTTCAAGGAATGAAGATATTCATGTTCTCGCCTCCCATACTTCAAAGAAGAAAGGAAAAGAGGGAAGGAAAGGATTCTTCAAAAGGAATAGGGACAAGGGAAATGATGATGCACCTCCACCCAAGAAGAAGAGGGATATGTCCAAGATTCAATGTTTTAGGTGTGATAAGTTTGGGCACTTCGCCAAGTATTGCCCAACTAGACCTAAGCAGCAGGCCACAATTGCGGATGTTGATGATGCCTCTCCTCAAAAGGATTCAAGTGAATATTTGTTCTATTCAGTGTTATCAAGTAGTGTACCTTCCGACACCAACACTTGGATAATCGACAGTGGTGCTTCACGGCACATCACCGGTTTCAAGGAGCACTTATCAAGTTTGGTGGAGAAGGAGTCTTCAGAACAAGTCATCATTGGAGATGATGCTAGCTACTCCGTGAAAGGAATTGGGACCTCTACACTTCACTTGGATTCCAGTATATCACTTCAATTGGGTAATGTTCTTTATGTTCCTGGAATCAATCGCAATCTTATTTCTATATCAGCACTGGAAGATAAAGGATATCAAGTTGCCTTTTCCAAAGGTAAAGTTTTAGTATGGATGGAGAACTCTAGCTTCAAGAATGCTTAAGTAATTGGAGTTAGACATGATAACCTCTACAAGGTTTGCACACATTCTTTACAAGCTTTGGTTCATGACTCTTCAAGTCTTTGTGATCTTTGGCATCGAAGATTGGCTCACTTGCACTTCCGTGCCCTACCTATCATGGAGAAGATGGTGACGGGCCTTCCTAAGTTCACTCAAGAGCACGAAGGCACATGCAAGGGCTGCGCATTAGGTAAGAACATAAAAGCTCCTTTTCATAGTAGAGAAAATAGATCTAAGTGTATTTTAGACCTAATTCATTCTGATTTATGTGGTCCTATGTCTGTTCCTTCTTCGAGTGGTTTCTTGTATTATGTTCTTTTCATTGATGATCACTCTAGGAAGACTTGGATTTATTTTTTGAAATCTAAAGAGTCTGAGGAAGTATTGGTTAGGTTTAAAGAGTTTAAAGCCTTGGTAGAAAATATTTCTGGTAAAAGAATAAAAGTCCTTAGATCTGACAATGGTGGAGAATACACCTCTGGTAGTTTTCAGAACTTTTGTATTGATGCAGGGATTAAGAGGGAGTTCTGTGTTCCCTATAATCCTCAAAATGGTGTTGCAGAAAGAAAGAACAAAACGATTGTGGAAGCAACAAAGGCCATGATCCATGATCAAGATTTGCAAACCTTCCTATGGGCAGAAGCTTCCAGGACAGCTGTATATGTTTAGAACAGAAGTCCTCATAAGATCCTGGAGAATATGACTCCAGAAGAAGCCTTTACAGGGAAGAAGCCTGAAGTCAGTCACTTGAGGATCTTTGGCTGTCCTGTCTATATTCATGTTCCCAAGGAAAAGAGAACCAAGCTGGAGCCTTCTGGCAAGAAGGGAATATTTGTGGGCTATAGTGAAAACTCAAAAGCATACAGAATCTACATTCCAGGTCAGAAGGTGATAGAGATCAGTAGGGATGTCACATTCGAGGAAGATATTGCATTCAGAAGATCTAGAGGGATTCATATGGAGATTGATAATGAAGAGTCTCCTCAGGATATGGAAGTTGACCATACTCCTGAGATTCAGAGGGAGACTATGGAACCAAAGGAAGATCTTGATCCAGTTGAACCCTTGGAACCTACTGATGGGCCTACTGACATTGTTATTGGGAGAAAGAGACCTCTATGGGCTAGTCGCACTATGCAAGAGGCTGAAAGCTTTGCAGCTCCTAGAGGCACATTCAGATAAAACAAAAGGCCACATAAGTTCTCCAGTTATGTTGCCTTGATGAGTCAGATTATAGAATCTGAGCCTACCTGTGTTGAGGAAGCATCTAGTCTTCAAGTTTGGAGAGATGCTATGTCAGAGGAGTATCACCAATTCTTAAAAATGATGTTTGGGATATTGTTCCTAGACCCGGAGTCAGTGGTATCTTCTAAATGGCTATTCAAGATTAAGCATGCGCAGATGGAAGCATAGAGAAGTACAAGGCAAGATTTGTGGCTCGTGGGTTTTCTCAGAAAGAGGGAGTTGATTATGATGAGACTTTTGCTCCTGTTGCTCGCTACACTTCTGTCAGAACCATCATTGCTATTGCTGCATCTAGAGGATGGAAGATTCACCAATGGATGTGAAGACAGCCTTTCTCAATGGAGTGATTGAGGAAGAGGTTTACATAGAGCAACCTGATGGATTTGAGATTCATGGGAAGGAGTCTCATGTTTGTAAGCTGAAGAAGGCCTTGTATGGTCTTAAGCAGGCTCCTCGTGCATGGTACGAAAGGATTGATCGGTACTTGTCAAGTTTGGGCTTCTTAAAGAATGATGCTGATTCAAATCTCTACTTCAAGGTAATCAATGGTGATGCATTAATTTTGGTTTTATATGTTGATGATCTAATCCTTACTGGAGAAGATCACCTGATTCTTGAATGTAAGAAGGATTTAACTTCTGAATTTGAGATGAAGGACCTTGGGCTCATGCATTACTTCCTTGGCTTAGAAGTCTGGCAGAAAACAGATGGTATGATTCTAAGTCAAGGGAAGTACACCATTGATATACTTAAGAGATTTGGCATGATGGATTGCAAATCTACGTCTACACCTATGGAGACCAATCTTCATAAATTGAAGGAGGCTGCAGCTAGTTCGGATTTGGTGGATCCCACATTGTACAGACAACTGCTTGGATCCTTGATGTATCTAGTTAACACTAGACCTGATATTTGCTATGCAGTAAGTGCACTTAGCCAATTTATGTGTGATCCGAGACAGATACATCTTGTTGCAGCTAAACATATCCTGAGATACTTGCGTGGCACAGTTGGATATGGGTTGAGGTATACTTCAGATGCAGACTTGGAGTTACATGGTTTCACTGATTCGATTGGGCGGTTGTGTCACAGATCGGAAAGCACCTCGGTTGTTGCTTCAGTTTGGGATCTACTATGATTTCCTGGTGCAGCAGGAAGCAGTCATCTGTAGCATTGATGCAGTGAGGCCAGTACATAGCAGCTTGTATGGCAACTCGAGAAGCGGTGTGGCTTCGTAAGCTCCTTAGGATTGTTTGGACAATCAATGGAGCCTACTATCATTCATTGTGATAATCGAGTTGTGTGAAGCTTCTGTCAATAATGTGTTTCATGACAGATCAAGCATGTTGAGATCAAGTACCACTATATTAGAGATATGGCTGCGGAAGGCTATACAGTTGAGGTACATCAGCACTGATGAGCGGACGGCAGATATTCTCACCAAGCCTCTCGCCAGATAAAGTTTATGTACTTCCGAGATAAGCTTGGTATGGTGGAGAATCCAGCCTTGACTGAGTATGAGTCTCAGCATCAGTGAGCCTTGTTAATGCATTTTCTTCTGAGACGGAAGAATTTGAGGTGCAAGCCCTTGTTAATGCATTTTCTTCTGAGACGGAAGAATTTGAGGTGAAAGCCCTTGTTTCCACCCTCTGAGCTGAGTCATGGTGGGTGTCATGTGTGAGACTCCATGACGTGTGTTGTACTTGTGTTTCACCCTTTGAGAGAGTCATGGTGAAAGTCACAACACTTGTACTTACCATTCTATGGTTGATATCGAGACGATATCTAATATCACGGTGAGGTGATATTCTTCACTTCATATCTGATTTGAGATGATTTGTTTTATGCAGCTGGAAGTTCTCTCCCTAGCTGAGAGGGAGTGTTAATGATAAGTACAGCTACAGTCGATCCTTCCAGCTCTGTCCTATTGAAGGAAGCATAAATTAAATGATAGCCTGTCGGCTATTTAATTTGTTGTCTTATATTTATGTGGAGGCTCGAATGTCTTGAGGCCGACCTCTCTTATATTCTTTATGATTGTATTGAGGCCGACATTCTTTATGATTGTATTGAGGCCGATATTATTTATGATTGTATTTGTATTCTAGCCGACATCCTTTGTGACTTGTAATTAACATTTATCTTGGCCGACCTTATGATATGAAGAGGTGCGACCTCTCTAAGTTGTATATATACAAGGTCATCATACAAGTGCGAAATACATACAAGTGCGAACTATATACAGTGCGATCTATATACAAGTGCGAACTATATACAGTGCGATCTATATACAAGTGCGAACTATATACAGTGCGATCTATATACAGTGCGAACTACATACAGTGCGAACATCATACAAGGGCAATACATCATACAGTGTGAACATCATACAAGTGCGAACCTCATACAGTGTGAAGATCATACAGTGCGTAGTATTTTCCAGGTGCAAATTTTGTAGGTCTCCATTCAGTCAATTTCGATTATTGCCAGGTGCGAATTTATGTAGGCTCGTTCTCTGTCAAGTGTGAAGTCTTTCCAGTTCTTCAAGATCAGATTGCAAATTGATCTCAGGGCAGGTTGTGAACTATTCTAGAACAGAATTAGAAGTGTCAGCTCGTTATCTGTGATTGCATATTATCAGGTGCTGAATTTTGGTCTTGTGTTAGACCTAATTGTAACGAGATTTGTTGCCACTGTTTTTTAAATATAAGAGAGATCTTTGTTGCTGGGTTTTTCCCCCTCAAGAGGAGGGTTTTCCCAGGGTATCTGCTGTGTTATTTTGTCTGATTTTTGAATTATTTTCTGTGCATTTAATCTGTTCACTTAAAATTTACACTATTGGAACTCCAAAAGACCGTTTCGCATGCCCTACGCCCTCTCTTCAGAAATTTGCAAAAGGCCCTTTCAACCCCAAAAAGCCATTGCTTCAATTTGCCACCAATTTAACTGTCAATAAGGGTAAAATGCAAGGGGTAGCAGACATTGGCTATGTCATATTTCAATTTGCAATACTGATTACCATGGGAGCTATACTGGGGTTAGAAACCATCTATTGGGTGAGAGTGGGCATGGGGTTAGAGTTTGTAAAGATGTAACATTGGAACAAAAGGTTGAAATGGAAAAATTGGTTGGAGTGAGTGAGGACAAAATTATTGGTGCTACTCACAATAAGAAACAGGCATCTATTGATTTCTGTGATTATTCCAATGTATCAGTTGGAGAGAGTTGTGAAAGAGGGAAGAGAAAGGAAGGTGAAAAAAATACAGTGATAGGGTTAATGAATGTGCAAAGACGTGAGCAAGCCGATAATTCAATGGCCAATTTTTTTTTTATGCCCATGCTATTCCATTTCATTTAGCAAGGTCACCTTATTTCAAAGCTATGTTGAGAGATGCACGAGCAATTGTACCCTCTTATGCTCCCCTGGAGATCATAGATTGCGTACCTCCCTCCTTGACAAACAACATTCAAAGGTGAACATGTTGATGGAGGAGATGAGACAAACATGGATTAGGACTCGCTGTTCCACTGTCATGGATGGTTGGACTAATATTCGACATCGAACACTCATTAATATTATTGTTACATGCCCTACTGGTTCATACTTTCTTAGAGCTATTGATTGTTTTCAGAAACGTAAGGATGCTGATTACTAGTTTGCCATTTTGAAGGAGGCCATAGAGGAGGTTGGGTCTTCTAATGTTGTGCAAGTTGTGATAGATTTAGCTCGTGTTTGCAAGCTAGCTGGTTTGATGGTTGAGAGCGCTTACAAACATATTTTTTGGACTCCATGCTATATACATGCTTTGAAAGACATTGGAAAAATAGATTGGGTGAAGGTAGCAGTGGCCGAAGCTAGAGACATACAGATGTTTGTATGTAACCATCAAACTTCACTTGCACTATTCCGGTCTTATTCAAAGAAAGAATTCCTCAAACCAGTTGAGACTAGATATGATAGCTATTTTATTTTGTTGGAGAGGATGTTGGAGGTGTAGGATGCTCTACAATCCATGGTGGTTTGTGGAGAGTGGAAAAAGTAGCCTCAATCAAAGACAAAAGAAGGGAAGGTTGTGAGAGAAAGGGTGCTTAATGACGCTTGGTGTTCCAATATTAGGTAAGAAAAATTGTTTGAGTATGTACTTTGTTTTACTTTTTAGTTTTTAATATTTTATTTTTAAAATTTTAATTTTCATTATTAATAGTGTTCATGTCATAATTAAATAATTTTTAATTTTTAAATGTTGCTTGCAGATATATTTGATCTATCATATCACTTGTTGTGGGGGTAATCAAGTATGCGGATACAGACTCTCCTAGACTTGGAGAGATTTATGAGATTTTTGATAGCATGCTTGATCAAATGAAGCAAGCAGTTCGTGACAAGGATCTTGGATTGCAATTCTATGAGGAGCATATTAGACCTATTGTCACAAAGAGGTGGAACACAATAAACATCCCTCTTCATATGGCTGCCTATGCTCTTAATCCGAAATGGTATGCACCTAGACCTGGCCGAATACTTCCTTCTAAGGATGATGAGGTAATGGAGGGGTTTATGGCATCCCTTCGTAAAATGTATAGTACTGAGGAGGCAACCATACTTTGAGAGTAGTGGCTTCAATTTTCCGATCTTTAGGGTCCTACATTCAACAAACCAGAGGCTAGGACGGATATGGCTACTATTGCACAAAAAAACCTCATTAGATGGTGGAAATTTCATGGGAAGGACACACCAGAGTTGAAGCAACTTGCTATTTGTTTACTCTCACAGATTGCTAGTTCCTCTGCTAGAGAGAGGAATTGGTCCACCTATGGCTTCATTCACTCAATTAAGAGGAATAGGCTTATCTCGAAACGGGTAGGAAAACTAGTTGCAGTTCATAGTGCCTTGATGTAGATGTTTATCAAATCTTATCAGAACTGGATCCTAAAAGACCTATGGAAATTCTAAGACTTAAATTCTGTGTAATAATACTAAGTCATATTTTTGTGCTTCTATATTTGAATGCGCTGAATGCAGAACATTAATTGATTTTGATTTCTGCAAATAAAGGAAAGAGGTCTCATATATATGAGGGAGACACGCCTCAAGGAGAGATGCGTCTCATGAGAGGACTTGTCCCTTGAGTGCGCGGCTCCCTTAACAACCGAAACAGTTCGGTGTTATTCTTAGACTAATATGAGAGCATTTAACAAACAACTATCATATGAAATGAATTCCGATTTGCAAAATTTCGATCATCATCTAAAATCCGTATAACTTATTTGATGGTGTTTTTTCCAAGGTTAAGAACAGTTTGGTTAAATATAAATGATGATGATGCATGAATGCAATCATCATTTATATTTGACCGAAGCTATCTTAAATAAACACTCCCTCTTAGCTAGGGAAGATATTCCAAATCAAATAAGTGGAGATATCACCTTCACATGTGATATCGAAGATATGATATGTTTTCACAAGATTGTCAAGTCATATGACATTCTTCATAATCACATCTTCATTATGGTATGTGCACTGACATCAACTCACATGATGTCTACCATAATAAATCATGGCATATTCACAGATATATATAGTTATCCACCATGATTATCTCTTAAGGATCACAATGATCTCCAAATGACATCAAGTCCCATGATATCCATCAAAGTGTCCAAGAGATACTATCATGACATGTCCACAGATATCAAGTCACATGATATCTATCATGATAGTTCAACTCATCATTATAGAGTCGTCACTTTACAATGTCACATACAAGTGTTCATTATTAGAAAGATCGTCACCTTTCAATAATGTACACAGGGGGAGCGAGCCCATAAGGTCATGGAGACACACACATGACAAAAGAGTTTACACATTTAAACATCTTTAAATATATTAGTACAACTTCTAAACAATTTTGAATTTCAAACATAATATCAAATTACATTTCAATCATACCAAGTTTTTTCCGGAAGTGTTCAACCTTGATCCAGGAGAGAGGTTTGGTGAGAATGTTTGCTGTTTGATCATTTGTACTAATATACTCCAACTGAATCACATTCCTTTCTACCATGTCTCTTACATAATGGTAGGGGATCTCAATGTGCTTAGATCTATCATGGAATACTGGATTTACAGAGAGTTTGATGCAACTCTGATTATCACAATGAATGATGGTAGGATTCAAGGGCTCACTAAAGAGTCCCACAAGCAACTTCCGGAGCCATACTGCTTCTCTTGCTCCCATAGAGGTTGCAATGTATTCAGCTTTTGTCGAGCTTTGAGCTACTGAAGACTGTTTTTTGCAGATCCACGAGATCATAGCCGATCCCAAACTGAAGCAACATCTTGATGTGCTTTTCCGATCGGTTACACTTCCAACCCAATCTGAATCAGAGTATCCATGTAGATCTAGTTGATTATTTTTGTAAAGAAGACCATATCCAATAGTGCCTTGAAGATATCTTAATATATGTTTCACAGCCATAAGATGAATTTCCTTTGGCTCACACATGAACTGGCTTAGAGCATTCACTGCATAGTAAATATCAGGTCTGGTGTTAACCAGGTACATCAAAGATCCAATCATTTGTCTATATAGAGTTGAATCTGCACACTTGGATTTTGCTGTTGCTTCTTTCAGTTTGTGAAGGTTGGTTTCCATAGGTGTAGACATAGGTCTACAACCCAACATTCCAAATCTCTTCAGAATATCAATAGTATACTTTCCTTGGTTTAGTATGATGCCATATGGTTTCTGCCAGACTTCCAAACCTAGAAAGTAGTGTAAAATGCCCAAGTCTTTCATGTCAAATTCTGAAGTTAGATCCTTCTTTCCTTGAGCAATGAGGTGATCTTCTCCTGTTATCAGTAGGTCATCAACATATAAAATAATTATTAACATATCACTTTTAATTACCTTAAAGTAAAGATTTTGGTCTGCATCATTCTTGGAGAATCCTAGTCCCAAGAGGTAGCTGTCAATTCTTTCATACCAAGCCCTGGGAGCTTGTTTAAGTCCATACAGTGCTTTCTTTAGTCTGCATACATGTGAGTCAGGTTTATGTATCACAAAATCTTTGGGCTGTTCTAGATAGACTTTCTCTTCAATGGTTCCATTTAGGAAGGCAGTTTTTACATCCATTTGATGGATCTTCCAGCCTTTAGCTGCTGCAATGGCTATCACTGCTCTCAGAGATGTGTAACGGGCAACAGGTGCAAATGTTTCTTCATAATCAATGCCTTCCTTTTGTGAGAAACCTCTTGCCACAAAACGTGCCTTATATTTTTCTATACTGCCATCAACAGCATGTTTGATTTTGAAGAGCCATTTAGAAGAGACGACATATTTCTCTTTTGGTCTAGGCACTATATCCCATACATCATTTTTTAGAATGAACTGATACTCTTCTGTCATTGCATCCTTCCGTACTTGATGTCTGAAGGCTTCTGAAACACTGATGGGTTCTGAATTTATGATGTCATTCATTAGAGCAACATAGCTTGAGAACCATTGGGTCTTTTACTCTCCCTAAACGTTCCTTTAGGTGCTGCATGATTCTCAGCTTCTTTGATCATCTTTCTAGCCCAAAGTGGCCTCTTCTTTCCATTGTCATTTGTATTCTCATCTGAAGTAGAAAGAAGTTCATTTGGTATTTCCTCAGAATACTCCCTCTGAGTCTCAGGGGTAGGATCCTTGTTTAAGACTCTAGGTGAATAAGTTTCTATCTCACTTGAACTTCTTGCCCTTTTGAATACAATGTCTTCTTCAAAGATGACATCTCTGCTCAATTCAATTTGTTCCTGCCCGGGTATGAAAATCCTGTAAGCTTTGGAGGTTTCACTATATCCCACAAATACCCCTTTCTTTCCGGAAGGTTCAAGTTTGAATCTCTTCTCTTTGGGCACATGAATATAGACAGGGCAACCAAAGATCCTAAAGTGACTAATATCAGGTTTTATGCCAGTAAATGCTTCTTTAGGAGTTTTGTTATCTAGATGAGAATGAGGACATCTATTTTGGATGTAGACAGCAGTTCTAGAGGCTTCTGCCCAGAATGAGGTTTCAATGTTCTGGTCAAGCAACATTGCTTTTGCAGCTTCTACAATGGTTCTATTTTTTCTTTCAGCAACCCCATTTTGTTGAGGGTTGTAGGCTACTGTAAACTCCCTCTTAATCCCAACATTCATGCAAAATTCCTTAAAGATTTCAGAGGTATATTCTTTCCCATTGTCTGTCCTTAAGATTTTTGTTTTTCTTCCCAGAGAATTTTTCAGTAAGAGCTTTGAACTCCTTGAACCTTTTAAGGATTTCTATTGACTCTTTACACTTAAGAAAGTAGATCTAGGTCTTCCTAGAGAAGTCATCTATAAATATGACATAGTATAGGAAGCCTGCCTTGGAGGGTATAGACATGGGTCCACATAAATCAGAGTGAACCAATTCTAAAACATTTTGGGTTTTGCTCAAGCTGTTGTGAAAGGATCCCTTTGAATTCTTTCCTAGGGCACAACCTTTACAAGTTCCTTCATGAGTTGGTTTTAACTTAGGTAATCCTGTTACAAGTTTTTCTACGGAAGGTAGGGCACGGAAATGAAGGTGTCCTAATCTTCTATGCCAAATTTCATTTGAATCAGAAGTATCAAGAGTAAGGGCTTGCTTGACTTCAGTGCATAGTTTATAAAGATAACCTTGTCTTACACCTATGGTTAGAGCTTTCTTTATAGTTGAGTTCTTAGGCCATGCCAGAACTTTCCCATCCATAAATGTAACCCTATATCCATTGTCTTCAAGAGCAGAGATGGATATTAGATTCCTCTTTATTCCAGGTACGAATAAAACTCCAGTGAGTTGAAGGGAGAGACCAGATTTCAATGTGATGGAGCAAGTTCCAACCCCTTTTACTTGATGTGCAGAATCATCCCCAATTGTTACTTCTTCATCAGACTCTTCAGTCATAGTGTCTAAGTGTTCTCTAAACCCTGTGATGTGCCTTGAAGAGCCACTATCAATCACCCAGTTGTTGATATTGTTAGATACTTGACTTGATAAGGCTGAATAGAATACAAATTTCTCAGAATCATGGTCTGAATTTGACTTTCCTACTTTAGCAAATGATGCTTGTTGATTTGATCTGTCAGGGCACTTCATTGCATAGTGCCCATATTGATCACATCTAAAACATTGTACTTGAGAGATGTCTTTCCTCTTCTTGAATGATCCTTTTCCATGGGAATTTCTCTTTCTCTTAAATGATCCTTTCCCGTAAGAGTTTTTCTTACCCCTTTTATTAGATGATGTGTTGAGCACTTGAATGTCCTCATCTATGGGTTTTTGTTTGTTTTCTTTTGTTGAGAGTCTTGTTTCCTCTTGAAGGCAGTTTGTTCTTAGCCTATCAAACTTGGGGAGTTCAGATCTCGCACTTATTCCTTGAACAAATGGCTCCCATGAGTTTGGTAGACCTCCTAGTGCAATTAGTGTTAACTCATTGCTATCAATTTGATATCCAATTGTAGATAATTGATCCCTTAGATCAATGATCCTCATGAAGTATGCATTAATGGTTTCTCCTTTGTTTATTTGGACATTGTTGATTTGCCTCTTTAATGCAAGAGTCCTACAGGTGTTGTTTATCTCATAGGTGCTCTCAAGGGATTTGAACATTAGATATGCAGTTTCATGTTTTGCTAGAATAGGTACAATGTGGTCCCTAACTGCATCTACTAAGATTTTCATGGCCTCTTCATTATTCTCCATCCATTGAGTTTTCTCAAGATCATCCACTGGTTCTCCCTTGTTTTCTTTCACAAATGAGTAACTTATTTTCTTTGAGAATCATCATGATTCTGAATTTCCATGAGGTGAAGTTGTTTGCTCCCTCAAGACGATCTTCAAATCTACTTGACATTATGAAGAATGTGATGTGAATTCGATTTTTCAAAAATACGAATTTTCCTAAGTAATCTGATATCTAGATTTGATTTGGATTCACTCAACTTGGCTCTGATACCATGTAGATGTTTATCAAATCTTATCAGAACTGGATCCTAAAAGACCTATGGAAATTCTAAGACTTAAATTCTGTGTAATAATACTAAGTCAGATTTGTGTGCTTCTATATTTGAATGCGTTGAATGCAGAACATTAATTGATTTCGATTTCTGCAAATAAAGGAAATAGGTCTCATATATATGAGGGAGACACGCCTCAAGGAGATACGCGTCTCATGAGAGGACATGTCCCTTGAGCGCGCGGCTCCCTTAACAACCGAAACAGTTCGATGTTATTCTTAGACTGATATGAGAGCATTTAACAAACATCAATCATATGATATGAATTCCGATTTGCAAAATTTCAATCATCATCTGAAATCCGTATAACTTATTTGATGGTTTTTTTTCCAAGGTTAAGAACAGTTTGGTTAAATATAAATGATGATGATGCATGAATGCAATCATCATTTATATCTGACCGAAGCTATCTTAAATCAACACTTGAGACTTCAAGATCGACAAACTACTGAGTATTGACAGACTCCAGCAACATGTTGGGATGTTGATCCTAAAGATGTTAGGCAGATTGATGAGGAGGAGGTGCAACTAGAAATGGTTGGGCTTCCTTTGGATGATCCACTTTAGGCAGAGAGTGATAGTGACACGGATAGTTCTTTTGATATTGATAGGCGGAATAAGGCATAGTCTCATAGATTGTTGTATTTTGAAGTTTGAGACTTTGAGTTATTTAACTTTAATTTTAAAACTTGAACAACAAAATGATTTTATATTTATTACTGTTGTCATGAATGATTAAAGTTTAAACTTATTGCTGTTTATACTTTATAGTTTATACTGTTGTACTACTACTGCTGTCATAATTTATGCACATATTGATATTGTTGCTATGATGCTATCAGTTATTAACATATTTGATATTTCAGATTTTTCTCTTTCTCTCTCATATATATATATATATTGAAAAATTCATATATCACTGTCCCCCTGTTGTCCCCAAAAATCGGCCCTCGGATTGCCGTCCCCAAAATGCGTCCCCTCGTCCCTGTCCCCAAAACACTGTGGAACATAGGATTTGACCTTTTTATAATGGGATGGGCTCCCTAGCTATGATTAGCAACACATATTTATGTAATAAATTTTCCTTCAAAGTAATGACCCGACAAAGTAAGGAATTTGTATTGTTAGAACTTGTTTCTCGATAGTTGCAAACTATCAAATCAAAGTATAGGCCCAACAATTCCTTGTGGCAATAAACAAGGGTGTTCAATACCCTCAATTACCTATGGTTCCTTCATAGAAAACAATGTGAAGAATATTAGTATCAATTTGTTCCTTATGACTGGCTATTGTTAGAATTTGTTCCCCAAGAGGGGGACTCTAGTCCCACAACAAACTTTACATATGAAAGAATCATGCGCAACTCCCCTTATAGTTTGTGGGCCCCACAAACTGAGTATAACTTTATTTTATTTGTTAAAAAGGGGACGACAACTCTAGTTTATGCAAGATTGAACTTAATGAATTCTTATTACAACACTATTGTATTATGTATGGCCTTCTCAAAGATTTTACAAATAAACTCATCAATAAATCAGCTCCTCAATGAACAAATATGGTATGACCAAATACTATAAAATATTAACCAACAAATAATATTTTGATATTGACATCAATTGAATTAAATATAACTGTAAATACCAATTTGGAAACATGGAAATCCTTCAAACTTCAGCACTACTTCATAAATCTTCAATATGCTCTTGAAACGAATTTTCTGCACATATGCAATCCCTAGATGGAATCACCTTTGTTAGATAAGAGGGTTTTTCTCCTCTGATTTCATCACCAAGAGGGTTTTCGTCCTTGGCCAAAAGATGAACATAGATGCTAAATTTTCAAGAAAGCAGGTTTTTGCAAACAATAATGGATTTTTTCCTCAAGCCTAGCTATTTTTTTATACTCTCCTATTTGCTAATTTTAGCCTCCAAGAAGTCTCTAGAATTTTGTTTTATTTTTAATTTTTATATTTCAAACTGCCCCCCTTGTCCTAACGTCACTTTTGAAAGCATCCTAAGTCCTTTTTTAAAATAGTTTATAATTTAATAATAAAATATAAGTTTCTTTTTGATGCATATAAAGTTTTTTTTGGGCTAAATTATATTTTCAAATTATTTCCTTACTCCAAAAAATGGGACATGACAGTGTGCCCTTCCCAAAGATTGCTTGTCCTCGAGCAATGTTGATTCACTTCCTCCTGACTGAACCATTCTGCAAATATCAAGATCCCAAATCAATCTTGGGAATTTGCAATTCCCAATATTTGATCTTTCTTGTGATGTAATTGGCTTCTGCTCCACCACTTTGATATTATCACAAGCTAAAGAACTTGAACAAGGAGATATCTCTACATTCATCTCAAAGAGTGGGTTATTTGCAACCTGTTGTGACCTTTTCACACATCGCCCCATTGCAAATGGGGACCCTTCGTTTTTTTTGCTTTTGGCTTTTTGCCTTGGCGTCGCAATTGCTTATCGCCCGTCTTTTTTTTGCAATGAGGAGTTTGAGTTTTGAGCCACCATTCGGAGCCAAGTTGTGATTTTGAGTCAGAATCAATGTCTAAACATCTCAGATAGACTCAGAGGGCCCGAAGGACGAAAAACGACTGTCGTTTCATCCAGTTCCGACAACTCCTACTTTTTTGCGTTTTTTAACCTTCTGGGCCCCTATTTTTTAGGGACTTCATTTTCGCGTTTTTTGGCCCATATCGGACTTCCTATTTTTTAGGGTCTATTTTTGGAAAGTTGCTATTTTTGGAAATTTCTATTTTTAGAAAGTTTCTATTTTTAGAAGGGTCACGAGTTTCAAAAATCCACTCAGAAGTTCGAAAAGATCAACGAAGCTCTCAGAAAATCAATTCGAAATTTTTTTGAAATTTTGGTAAAATTCTGGAAAATCACATAAAAAGTTCAAAAAATCTGGAAAATTTGCTCAAAAAATGGTGAAAATCACGGAGAATTCTGGAAAAATCACATAAAAATGGTGGAAAACTTGAAAAACCAGTCATCAAATTATCAAAAAATTGATGGAAATCTGGGAAATCCATGAAAAATCTGGAAAATCTGAAAGATCTGAGTAATCATGGCGAATTGGTGACTGAGATTCATGGTGAATATTGCCTAAGTACAGAGGAAGTCAATGGTGAAAGCTTCAGCCTTAGCCAAATGGTCAATGGCAATGAAAAAAAGCAAACTATGAAGTCCGCCCTTGTGTGGCTGGGTAAAAATTGGCAATGGACAAACATAAGCCAAAGTCCGCCTTGGGAGAAAGCTAAAGTGGCTAAGGCATAACCAAGGCAAAAGGTTGAATGGCCAGGTCAAAACCAAAGTCCGCCTTAGCAAAAGCTTAAGTGGCAAGCAAATGCATAAAGTCCGCCCATGACACATGGCAAAGTGAAAATGTTTTAAGGGTTACTAAAGTGCGCCCAGCTTAAAGGCACATGAAAAATCTCCAAAGTCTGCCAGCTGGAGAATTAGATAAAGAAAAAAAACATTTGGAAAACTTCTTAGGAAGTGCGCTCAGCCCAAATAACAAATGGAAAATGTTTTAGCAAGTCATTTGGCAAGTGCTTTATGAAGTCTGCCAGCTGGAAAGTGAATTGAGGAAACATCTTAGGAAGTGCGCCCAGCCTAAAAAACACTTGGAAAATATTTGACAAAGTCAAGTCACCTAAGGACATAAAGTTTTTGAAGTGGGCCCACCTTCAAAATGAAGTGGCAAAGACTTAGTAAACTCCGCCAGCCATAAGGAAGATAATGGCAATAAAACAATTGGAAAATCTGCCTATAGATAAAAGGCATGGCTTAACAAATGACAAAGTCCGCCTTGGGTAAAAGTCAAAGTGGCATCAAAAGTTACAAAGTCCGCCCTTGGTCATAGTATGAAATATCAAGCCAAGTGGCTAAGTCCGCCCCAAGTTAAAAAGGAAAATGGCAATAAGCTGAAGGAAGTCCGCCTTGGATGGTGTGAAATGGCCTAAACATAGCCAAGGTCCGCCTTAGAAATGGCTTAAGAAATGCTAAAGTCCGCCCCAAGCCAAGACTTATGGCAACAAAAAGAAGGAAGTCCGCCCTGCTTAGAAGAGTGTGAAAATTTCAAAATTTTGCCTAAGTCTAAACCTTTGACAAATCAAAAAATACATGTTTGACACTTTAAAAATTTCGCCATGCTTGAAAAGAAGGAAAATTTGCCTAAGTCCAAATCCAAAGTGTCTAGGAAGATGAAATGAATTTTGGCTAGAAAAAATTTTGGAAAAAGTAAATGGCCAAATAAAATTGGACGTGGCAAAATAATTTTGGACATGAAGCAAATTTATGGCCAAATAAAGTTGGACGTGGCCAGATAAATTTTGGAAAAAGGCAAGAAAATATGGCCAAATAAATTGGACGGAAAGAAAATTAAAAGCTTGAAAATGAAATTTGTAAAAATCTTTCAAAGCTTATCTTGAAAAGTTATCTAAAATAAGTTCGTTTTGTTTTACTGCAGGTGGATGACTACACAAGGCGAGGAAAATGGAAAAGGAAGTGTAAAGTCCGACTGAAGGGGAGATGAAAGAAAACTTGGGGAGTCCACCCCTACACATCGAGAGTTTGGCATCATGAAGACAACGGCCGGCACACCGTCAAGTACATCCAACTTACGCAAGCCAAATTCAAAATTGAAGACAAACCTACCGGCGAAGTTTATTTGAGCACAAAAACGGCC
The DNA here is from genome assembly GCA_007258455.2 of Sequoia sempervirens. Taxonomy (NCBI): domain Eukaryota; kingdom Viridiplantae; phylum Streptophyta; class Pinopsida; order Cupressales; family Cupressaceae; genus Sequoia; species Sequoia sempervirens. Next base: position 53,972 of record VDFB02047207.1, on the reverse strand, counting down.
AAAATCTTGAAGGTATTACAAAGTAGCCAAAATTTGGCTAAGTATGGAAATTCTCCACAGAGAAAGTGCCAATTTCCTCCATTGTGGCGAAGGCACAAGGGAGTTCCTCTCCAAATTCAAGGCACGTGAAGGAATTCCAAAGCAATCCGGAAAGAAAGATTTAAGGGCTTCAAGTCTAAACAGGTGCTCGAGGCGAGGTGAGAAGAAGAAGCCAAAGTCATCCAAGATCAAGCACAATCGATAGAGTCATCGGCAAGAGAAATATTCTAAGGCAAGAACATGGAAAAAGAACAAAGCAACCAAGGAAGGCATCCAACACGCTGAGGTGGCGCCTTGTCATCTTCCAACCAATCAAATTGTTCCAAATCAACATGCAACAACTTTCTATTTTATCTGTTGGTTCATATTTGGTAAAAAGGACAAGTGTCCTCGAATACAATTTTCTCATTGGTCGAAGGGTAGCAAACCCTAATTAGGGTTTTATTTGTAATCTTGGCCGTTGATCCGAATTAATCTTGGCCATTGAATTGTAATTGGGGAGCCTATAAATTGAGCTCACCCCCTCATTTGTAAAGCATGGGAGCATGTTGCAAAACATGTTGAGATAAGCAACTGTTGTAAGATTGCCAAAGTAATAAGTAATGCATGCATTGTTCTGATGGTGATTGCTTCTCTTATTTTGGAGTTGTCATGGTTCTTATCCCTCATCATAGTTTAGATTTCTTTTCATGTATGTTAGATGAATGCAAGATTTGATAAGTATTGATTTGTGGTGAAACTTTTGCTCATACTTTCTTTGAATGGATGATTTTCATTCAATGCGTAAAGTTAGCCTGAGCTTATTTTGTGGATGCTTAACTTCTGTCTGGATAATTATTGTTCGATTTGATGGTAGCTATTCACGACTTGAAAATCATAAGCACATTCCCTTGAAGATTGCACCCCCTTTGTGTAGTTGTCGTTGAGCGTGGCGAAGCAAAGCGTGGTTATTGGTTCCACCAAGTCAATACCGTCTCTTGAATTCTTAGGAAGTGGACTAGAAATTCTAAACCTTTATCTCCTTTTTCAGTTTGTTTGATCCATGACCCAAACAGTAGAGCTTCATTGTCTAGACCTTCATTGTGACTTGAACAAGCCTAGCGTAAGTCCCTTTGTGTTACCAGCATAATCACATCAAACCACAGAGCTTATCCGCACTCATCTTAAACATTGGAATTACCGTATGATCTTACTTGCAATCTTAGCATACTAGGTAGTTTTTCAAGAGGGGATATAGCGTCTTTGGACTCTTTATTCTAGAATGTTTGTTGTGTCATAAAACACGCATCAACACAACCCATGGAAACTAGAAAAAGAGTGAAAATTATTCCTGTTTTCTTGTTTAGACCTTTCTTCATGTTGACCCAATTACGTGCAGTTGTCCTTTGAAGCCATCATTTCTGATTCCCATCTAGTCAAGTCTTCCTCAAGTTGCTTTGTTTGCTAATCCACGATTGCTTGCAAAACTTTCTTAGTTGTGTCCAAATCTATATGTGCAGTTTCTAGCTTCCATGGAAATTGTTCTTCATGTAAATTGATTTCACCATTAAGCTTTCGTTGTTGTAAATAGGATAATCTAAGCTTCATAATTAGTTCATCAACCCTTTCCTTCATTTCCTTGGATGCAATTGGCCTCCTATGCAAGTCTGATAACCATATCTCTATCTTTAATCAAATGCAAATATTTTGATTTCATTCTTTCCAATGTATTCTTCACAACCTGAAAATTTGCAAGAGTGACTATACATAGTCTTGGCAACATTTACTTCATTTGTTATGTTTTCCTTCTTTTCCTCAATATGTGTCTTCTCCAAACTTAGAGTTAGCTCTTCAATAAGTCCTTTCATGCTATCTGTTGGTGTAAATAGGTTTTTACCTTTTACACATTGTCTTAAGCTTAACTTAGGACACATATATTTAATATTTGTTAATATTTGTCTCGGGTAGTTTCACCTGTGACTCATCTTGTTTTATGATGGTGAGTTTGTTCACCACATTTCTTGCCTATTTAATAGGCTTCTATGTACATAATTGTTCAATCATCTTAGCTTTAATTAAGCTTATCACATTATTTTGTGATTAATTTTTCTCGACTGTGAAGGTTGAGTTGCAGGTTGCTCCTGGGTGATTTGGAGCTTTTCTCCTACATGGTATCAGAGTAGACCTTCTACCCTTCCTTCCACTGAGAATTTTTTGCCTGTTGGTGAGTTTGAGAGCTGAGATCACTGGTGTTTTGGAAGACCTCCGTGTGGTTAGCCTGCACCTTTATCGATTTTTCTATTTTCGCAAAAAATATTTTTGTGATTTGATTGTTAAATTTGGGGAAATTTTTTGCTTTTATCGGGCATATATTGTGCAAATTATATTGTTTGGGGTTTATTTGTTCTACGGTCTTGTACTAATCGGTCGTTGTCAGAGAATATTTTTTGGGTCATTTGGACCAATCGTTGGCAATACAATCAAATCTTTATCAGGTCGTATACATTACCCCTGTCCCGCATTTACTCTACCAATGTCATGATTGTCCAGGGTCCTCCACTGGCTTTTGTACTCTCCATCGGCGGTTTTCAGTCTTCGTAGGACATACATTAAATATCATAGGCTTTTGTTGGGACTACGATCAAAGGTCTAGCATACTTACCTGTCATCACAGGATTTTGGCTTGCTGTGCCAGATCCAACACTCCAGTCAGTCACATCCACGAGAGCGGGCTCATTGATCGTCAGCAAGCTTGTGAGCTCTCCATTGGCCCATAGTTGGCGAACTATTTTTTTTCATTGGGTTCTTCTTTGTCCACTGGTCACACGCCCTCGACGGCCAGCGACTACCTACTATTCTTTGGTCATCGGCCTGGGTTCATTGGTGAGATCACATCTTACTGCCGGCTGTTGTCTTTGCTAGCACGTGGTTGTCGGGCTCTCTCTAACAGCGACCACCTTTCTTCTACCGCCAGCGCTACCTCTTCACCGCGTGTGGTTCGGTGTCATCAGAGATCCATTCTTCTACAGTTGTCAGCATTTATCCACAGAGCGGCCATCTCATCAGCCACATTTATTTTGTTGGCATATTCCATCTTTCTATCGGGTGTTCATTAGCGGACTGGTCGGCTCAATCGTCGGCGTTAGATCCCTGCTCCATCGGTACGAAGCTTCATCACACAGTCGACCCGTTGAAGTTTCCGGCATCGGCGGTACCTTCCATTCTCATTGGCATCCACTATATTTTCCATTAGATCTCCATCAACGGCTCTCGATCACATCCTCGCCCATCAGATTTGCCAGTACTCTTCACCGGCGTCTTTGTTTGATCTGAACAACTATCAAACTAGCGGATTTCACTGTTCTGACAATCCTCTACATAGCTGCAAATCGGCATTGTCACCGGCTATCATCTCCTGTGTCTTTCTAAGTAAATAGGCGGCCGGTACACATGCATCAGGTTTGATATTAGCAGCATTCACTGTGGTCGGGTGCTTGGCCGAGGCGGGTAGATCACTTGCAGTGGTCAAAGCGCTAGCACAACGACCACATCATATTTAGCGGGCACACAAACCGATTGACATCCCCTCAGGGCCATCCATTTGCTGTGACACTTGGTATGCATCAGGGTTTGTAATAAGTTTTAATAAACCTTGATTTTTTTTATTAAAAAGCTTTGTGTAAAACAAAAGGCCGACATATATTGCTGACGGGGTGGGGTGGCCCTTGGGTGGTGCAACCACTGGGGCCTCACCCCCACTCTGCTCTCTCTACCAACCCACCACCAATGGTGGCGGTGCTTTTTTCAATAGGGTGGTCATATGCTGCAACCAGGGGTAGTTTTTTTGCACTCAGTTAGTGTAAAGGTCCTCTTTATAGGCCTTTTTTTTTCGTTTTTGCATAACTTTTGTTCCAGATGGCGAAATTTTGCAAACGAAATATCGTTGGAAAGGTGGCAATCTCAACTTTCCAGTGGTGCTGATGTTTCTTCAAAAAATTTCTATTTGGTTGCATTTATTGCTCATGAAAGTCTGAAGGTCCAGTTGCATTCCCGTGCTCTTCAAATTTTCTCTGCACTTTAGTTCAGTTCCAGAGCATCTCTCAATCGACTGTTGCTTCATAGATTCCAGAGTTGTGCCAGTTTGCGATTTTTCCAATGTTCCTTGGCATCAGGTCTGCTGTTGCTTTATCATGATTCCACCTTGAGTCAATCAGTGACTCTAATAGGGTTTCAGTAGCAAATAGAAGTATCTTTCCTTGCTTGCCGCATTCAGGATTCTAGTGTTACTCCATAGTGTACTTCCAGTGCTTCTTCTTGCAGCAGGTTATCTCTTATGGGGGGGTCCTATAATCTCTTTTATCATCCTTTGTATGGATAGAGATTGATTGGAATTGTGATGGATATCATTATTGTATTGTATCTCTCTTTTGGGGAGGAGTTTTGTCCCACTTGGTTTTCTCCTTTTCTCCGGTTGTGAGAGATTTCATTTGCATTTGTACATGAGTACCTAATATGGCCTCGTAGCCGGGACTCATATTTGCATTTCATCTTGCATAATAATCTCCCTAAGTTTGCACTTAAGGGGGGGTGTTGGTGTAAATAGGTTTTTACCTTTTACACATTGTCTTAAGCTTAACTTAGAACACATATATTTAATATATGTTAATATTTGTCTCGGGTAGTTTCACCTGTGACTCATCTTGTTTTATGACGGTGACTTTGTTCACTGCATTTCTTGCCTATTTAATAGGCTTCTATGTACATGATTATTCAATCATCTTAGCTTTAATTAAGCTTATCACATTATTTTGTGATTATTTTTTCTCGGCTGTGAAGGTTGAGTTGCAGGTTGCTCCTGGGTGATTTGGAGCTTTTCTCCTACACTATCCAGCTCTTTTAGGACCTGCACTTCTTTCTTTTCTATTACCAACAATTGTTCCTTTCATTCATCCTCATGATAACCAGATTCATACAATGATATCAAACTACTATGAAAATCAACATTATCTTCTAGAACATACCTTTCAATAGGATTTGTCTGAAAGTCCCTCTAATAAGTTTCTTGCCTCTTAATCTCCCACTCATATTTTGATCTAACATCATTGGATTGATTTAAGTGCTTAACATTATCTGTTGATGCCTTTGACAGATCAATTCTATCATTTCAAAGATTTTTCTCACCTTCATTTTGATAACTATCTTGCAAATTATTCTTGACGGATGCATTCTGCATAGACATCTTTCTCACTTATGCATTCAACTAGTAATGTTTTCTCTTTGACTTCATGAAAATGAACTTTTTGCTGATCTGCAATCTCTATAACTATAGTCAATAAAATATGTTTTTCTTCATTAAATTCCATACCTTCCATCTGCATGTTCGATTCCTCCAAGGTCTGCTCCATCTTACTTTCATGCTGCTTTGAATGTTCTTCCTTCTTCAGCTCATGTTCCACATCTTCCTTCACATGTTCAGGACACTAACTTACTAGTGGCAAGCCATACAATGTATGTAGTGTTGGAAAATAGATAATTAATATTGTCTTGGTGGCATAGCCATCTAGACTTACAATTTCAAACTAATTTGGCAGTGAACATCACAAATGATTACAATTTTGAATGAAAAACAATTGATACTCTTCTATAATCAAGTCTAGGAACTATGTCAATTAGTTGTCCAACAATTTGAAAGTAGACATTTTGTCAAATGGTTGGAATGTAAACTGAAACACATAAAATAAATACCTAGATATAAAGCAAGCTGGAGCAGCTGATATTGATCTTAAAGAATTGATCCATAGATTGTCATTAGCTATCATAGCAGCAGACCCCTCTGAAATTACATGTTCCAATCTGATGCAGAGCAGGGGATCTCACAATTAAAACTTACTCAAACAACTATTTACCAAAGCCTTTACACCTCAAACAAAGTGATTTTCTTCACAAACTGCCCCTAGGCCTTGTAGGATAGCAAACTAGCTTTTCCCAACATAATTTCCTAAGAAGACCCAAAACCCAAAATCTAATCACCATTCCAAATACCCTTTTAGCCAATTGAAAACATACCAAATTTGCAGGTGGGGTCACTTTGGAACACAACCTTCAAATTTTGACTGCTATGCTGCAATTAGGCCTAATTAGGCTTATTTAACAAGGCAACAATAGGGTATTCTATCTCCAAGCTTCAAAACTTCACTCCAATGCCTCAGACATGTTTTATAAGGTCTTCCCAATCATTTCCAACCAATACAAACCAATTCTCAAGGGCTTTTCTACAAACCCTAAGTCCTAAACAACTTCTTTGCCCAAAATATGAGGTTTTCAACCAAGGGCATCAACATATTTGCACAAATCCTCATCCCCTGCTCCTGCAAGTTTGTAGACATCTAAAACACCCTAACCCCACCCATTCCACCAAGTTTCATGAGCTTTCACCAGTGGAATGGTGGGTTTTGCATTTTTTCTACCTTCAAAGCAGTTAAACAAGGGTTTCAAACCAGTCTTAGCAAAATTTCTCTAAAATGCTCAAATCCCAATGAAAAACGATGAAACCAAATGCAAATGACAGAAGATTCAATGCTTCATCAATCCCAATGCATAGATGATCACTTATAGGCCGTACAAGGCCGTACTATCTCCTGTAGCAGCAAAATTATGCCTTTAAAACGCAGAAAACAGAGTATTTTTGTTATTCAAATTCAAATTTACAACTTCTGAACCTTCAACCCCCGTTCACGAGTCTTATTTAAGCATTTTCAAAACAAAACCAACCGACCCCAACTGTTTTCCAACTCCCCAACCGTTCAACTTCCACAAAAGACCAAAAATGCAAAAGTTGCTTGAGCAACTTTGCAACTTTTTGCAAAACTTGACATCTAAACCTAAAACCAACCCCACATGACTCAAAACATGAAACGTGGTCTCAATAGACCTTATTACAACCAAAAAAGTGACTCAAACACAAAAACCTAACATTTAACCCCCTTTTACAGCATGAAGACTAGCTGCCCCTGCACCACAATCCAATTGGCAGCCCTTTCACATCTAGAAATTGTATGACCAAGATTGAAAGTGTGGCCAAGAATGAAAGTGTTGCAACCGATAATTAAAATGCGGGTCTGAAATATATCAATCTGCCAAAACTGGATGTAACAGTAGGAGTAAGAAGCTGGCTGATAGGCCACTCAATTTCATCAATCGCCCTTCCCTAATTGCAGTGTTGAATATGTAAAATCAGATTAAACTGCAGAAAAATTGAGTTATATGTTGAGTTGGTAGAAAACATAGCTTCAAGCCTCTCCAATTGGACGCACAAGTCTAATTGCCTACTAAATATGCGATAGGGATGAGGCTAAAATAGTGACTTGACCTTTTTTTATAATGCCACGGGCCCACTAGTTGCAATTAGCAGCACATATTTATCTAATAAATTTGCCTTCAAAGTATCGACTTAGAAAACCAAGGAATCTGTCTTGTCAGAACATGTCTCTTGAAAGTTGCAAACTATCAAATGAAAGTATAGGCCTAACAATTCCTTGCGACAGTAAACAAGGGTGTTTGATACGGTTCTTTCATAACACCATTAATATAAATCATGAAAACACCTTACAACTGACTGTTGTCAGAATTTGTTCCCCAAGAGGGGACTGCAGTCCCACAAGAAACTTTACATATGAAAGACTCGTACACAACTCCCCTTATGGTTTGCAGGCCCCACAAATTGAGCATAAATTTATTTGATTTGCTGAAAAGGGGATGGCAGCTCTATTTTATGGAAGACCGACCTTCATGAATTCTATACATCACTTCCATACTATTTATGGCCTTCTCAAAGATTTCACAAATAAACACATCAATAAAATCGGCTCCTTAATGACTAACAAATATGGTACAACCAAATATTATAAAATGTTAACCAACAAATAATATTCTAATGTCAACAGTAACTGAAATAAAATAAACTATAAAGACCAATTTTGGAAACCTCGATTTGAACTTCAACACTACAAAAATCTTCAATATGCTCGTGAAATGAACTTTCTGCGTATATGCAATCCTTGGATGGAATTGTCTCTGTGGGATAAGAGGGTTTTCATCCCCAAATCCAATTTGGAAACCAAGAGGTTTTTTGTCCTTTGGCCAAAAGATGAACACAAATGCTCAATCTTCAAGAAAGGGGACGAGAGTAGATGAAAAACTTAGTAGCAAGAATGAGTTGTGTGGAATCCTTTCAAATGAAACTCAACATGGCTTTGTTTTGTGCCCAGACCCAAATGACCCTTTGAAAACATTTTATGGCAGCTTGAAAATGAGCTCTTTAAGCTCATTGAAAAGTTGAAGTTTCCAAAGTTTTTCTAGACACCAACCTTTCTAGGTGCATAGGTGTCAAATACTATTGTTTTGTGCGCAAATATTCCACACTGGTGATTTGTGCATAGGTTTCTTTTTCGAATTTTGACTTGAAGCTTTTGGGTTAGATTCTAAAAGTTAGAATAAGCCTAAGGGTGATTACAAATCAGTCCAGTAATGGGTAAAAGTCCAAAAAAGTGGCAAATGAACCTTAGAACACACCTATGGGAAGAAATACTAAAATAAGTGCAAAAATGTAAGGTGGAGGTTGTAAAGTAGGCAATTTCCAACCTTACATATGCTACTTTTTTTTTTGTTTTGTTTTTTAGTCATTTGATTTGAGGGACACCCTAACACCGAAATAAAACAAATGAGTGTTAGATAGACTAGCTGTTATAAATGGGTATTTGACACTCATTTATCACTTAAGTTACCAAAATGGTTTTGTTTTTCATAAAAATATAAAATGACCAATTCATTTTACTCTTGGATACACTAGAAATACATATGGATGCCCTTTTTGACTTGTAAAAGCTTTATGTGATTTTTTGTGTTAAGAGGACAATTCTTTGGGCTTATATAATGCTACTAATGGAAAATTGTAATAGAAAATGAATATTGTATAACTGACACAGGAATGCATGCTTGATGCAATTTATATTGTGAAGAGGATGTTTTTATTTATTTTTTAAACATGGAGGATCAAAAGACATTATTACCATATCTAGGACACAATTAGAATGAGGCTGAAAATGTTGTAATCGTTTTAAGTTCCATTCAATTAAAAAACCAAGGGAAATTAATAAGGGAACAAAGAGCTGCAACCACAACTAAAACCATATGTGCTGGTTTTTGTAGAGTGTTTTGGAAGAGATGATGAAAACATTAAATTTGCTCTCAATACATTGTATTTTAATTATAAAGACAGTAAACAGAATCTGGAACAATATATTGAACCATGTTACAAAGAAAATTAACGGCAACTGACCCTTCCATCAGCATTTTCATTTATAGTAAAATTACATTGGTAGCTTGCTTAGACTTGAGTTTTGTGGAACTACACTGTTTATGATAATATATACTCTACATGCCATATACTAATGCCTGATCCATATATTGACTAAATCACTACGACCAGCCACATATATATTTTAAAATTTAGCATTTAGACTGTTTATGTCATGAAATGTCCAAATGCATGCTAATGACACATTTTTTGTCCGCTTTCCTTGATCTCAGTTCCTTTGTGATAGAATTGTTTATGTGTCATAAAGTAAAACTCTAGAATGCTCTTGAATATGGTAAATGCTTATCAAAACATTCTATGTAATTATGATACTTCCAAAAGCGCAATATTTTTTTAGATTATGGGTAAACACTTTTGACTGGAGTATTAACTGGAGAGGTGCTTTTGAAAAGGCCCAAACTTTTGTACATGAATCTAACATTGAATCCAGTGGAAGTACTGCTCTACAAACTTCCTGCTGCACATCCAGCACCATCTGGCTGTCTTGTTGTATCCTTCCAGCACTCCCTGGCTGCAAACCACCTGCAAAACAAGCATTAAGATATTCATTCAGCATGCCATTCAGTGCTAGGGTGTCCTTGGGGGATTTAAACCATGGCATCATGAGAACTAAGTGGCCCAATCACTTGACCGCACTTGACTGCACCTGACCAAAAGCACAATATTACATTTAAATATGCAAAATATTTACTATTGGCAAGTTTCAATGCATATGGGATAAAAAAATATTTCAACTCCAAATGAATTTTTTCTCTATAAAAAGCTTTTTCTCTCTTCTATACAAGGCTATCCGTCTTTACATATATTATCTCTGGATATGTAGATAATGTTAATAATGTACATGGAAGAATTTACTGATTAATGAATGTCAGAATTTGCAACGAAATATTTCTTGGAAACAAATAATAGACCACTATAAAGGCTTGGATGAATTAATTTATGTGTCTTTGTCCATCTATCAGTCCTTATGGCAATTAGGCATTTATGAGCTGTTCCTAATCAATCAAAAATCATATTATGTATGTGGACAATTGTAACATTCTCATCCACGTCGCTTGATGTTCAGGTTGGTACAAAGCGTGATAAAATAACTGTTGATGCTACTACAAATCGTATTAATGGATTGCTTTACAAGGTAAGTCTGTCTTCATGTGTTAAGCCAACTAAAATTAATGTTGCAAATTTAATGTCTTTTACTTATGTTTGGCAGGCGCGCTCACTGCGCATGACTGGGTCATGTGCTTTGAACTTATGTGGAATAGCATGTGGAAGGCTTGATGCCTTTTATGAGTTAGGATATGGAGGACCATGGTATGTAAGATATACCATAGCAACAAATTTAAAACTCTAGTAAGCCAGATGAGAAGTTTGTCATAACTGGCTTTAACTGAAGCTGCTTTAATGTGTTAGGGATGTGGCTGCGGGGGTTCTAATAGTTCAAGAAGCTGGTGGTTGTGTGTTTGACCCGTAAGTATTTTTTTTGCTTGCCGTAAAAATCCAAATCACTGTTGCAACTTATTGGAATCTAGCAATGGAAGACCAGATTTCATACAGATTTACTTTGATTTGTTATATCTACAAGTGTTGACTATTTGCCAACATTTACTGACTTCTGTAGAGCCGGAGGTGACTTCAATATTACATCTCAACGAGTGGCAGCATGTAATGCCCATTTGAAAGAGGCAGTAATAGATGCATTGAGGGACAATGTGTAGATGCGAATTATTAATCAGACATTTCATTATCATTTTTCTTGGACTTAAATTGCCCATCTTGCTCCTTATTACATCTCAACGAGTGGCCGCGTGTGATATCCATTTGAAGAGGCAGTAACAGATGCATTCAGGGGCAATGTTAAATGTTAATTATTAATCAGACATTTCTTTATCTTTTTCTTGACTTAAATTGCCCATCTTGATCCTTATGTAATTGAGGTCAAGCTTTACCTTCTCCTCATGGTAGTTGTTTACACAGATAGCACATTTGCTGTTTCAGTTTAATAGTTTGTTACAAATTCATTCAATTGATGATTATAACAACCCAGAAAGAAAATTTACGTAATTTATAAAAATATCAAGCTCAAGCTAATTAATTAAATGAGTTTGTTTGTTTGGTACCTCTTCTATATGGGTAACTCAGAAATCATGTTATTTTTTGTTGGGTGATGTCGATTAAAACGATAGAAATATTGTAACAATCTTAACTAAAATTTGTTGACATGGCAAGTTTGAGCCAACATTAAATGATCTTGAACTGACGGCTTGATGATTCCTAGTATTGATCACAAAGGAGTGAAATTAGATGCCAAAATATGCAAATTTCGTGCCAAAAATTAAAATCATATATCAATTGACCAAATATCTCTTGGTTAACAAGAAAAATCGATAAGGGATTTGTTTTTCGTTTGCAAATCTCCTTGAAGCAGGCTTTGTTGTTTACACAATCATGTGGAATGATGTAATCCGTGTCAAAGTTGAATCCAAAGAGCCAAACAAGGTCAAAGATATGCATAGATGATGGACATGTATGGATGCAATTAAACTACCATGATGGTTTTGTATATTTTTTTTTTGCTTTGACGTGCATGGATTTATTATGGCATGATCTTATTTATTGTATAAGGTGGACATGCCATGGACACTATGGTTTCTCTTTATAGGATTTTTAATTTAGGGGATTGTAGACTGACCAGCATATGACTATTTTCAAGGATTTGAGATATAGGATTTCGGGAATCATGTGGGAATGGTAAAAAGGATAGAAATGCAAACAAATTTTATCAATCCACGATTCCAAAGCTTGATGGCACTAATATTGATAAATAATAGGCTTTATAGGTATCTCCTAGATTTAGATCTGAGATGGCCAACAATTCGAGTTTAGGGCAGAGGAAGGTGTCTTCGACAAGGACAGCCTTTCAAAGATGAATGGGACTTCTTGTTATTTCACCTAGCTTGTGTATGTGTGTGATTTACTTATTTACTCCATTTCTAATTATGCCACTCTCATAGATTTGATTGAGATGTACACTTGAGGGATGGAGATTATGAAATATTTTTTAAATTTATCGCTCATTATTTTTTAGTTGATTTGAGTATTGGACTCCTTTAACCTAATATCTTCCTATTAGGAAGAAGTGAGAGCTCATGACCAATGTTTAGGTAAGGAGAGTAAGGAGTTGGATGCAACCAAGTGGGTATAAAGTAAAACACCCTGCTTGCTAAGGAGAACTTGCCCATTAGATTTTAAAGTTTATTATTGGTTTGATTACTCGTGCATAAAATTATCTAATTATCATTAATACTAGGATAAGTTTTAAAGCTCTAGTTTAATTCATGTTTGGAAATATCATGACCTAGTAAGAATGACTTACATACTAGCAATTTTAAGACTTACTAATATAAAATTTAAAAAGAGCAACTATGAAACAAGATGAGGCATGGTGGAGAAAATGCAATGAATATTTATTTTAACTTGGGGTTTTTTTTATATTCTAGATATAGTATTTATTAAAGTGAAAGATATTAATGGTTTCACCAAACTCTTCACCTTCTATATATAAACTAATCCAATTCATTCTTAAATTTTGGCCTTACCAACTTTCTTATCAATAAGGTTATCTATTATGAGCAGAAGGTCTCTAATCTTGAAGGATTTGGGAATGACCTTTTAATTGTGTTGTTTTCTCATGCAAGCTATGTACGTTTCATGTTAAAAATGTAGCTCTTAATTATTTCTCATCTAGCATGTCAAGTTTCACCAATTTGATGCCTTGATATTCCTCATGGTCAAGGAGTCCTTAGAGGGGCATCCAAAGGTTAGGTTTTTCTACTTGCAAGGGTAGAACTATTTTTTATATGAATGTAAGTACATAGCGTTTTTCCCATGTAGGTGTTTAGATGCTTGTCCTATAAGCTGAAAGAGTATGATATATTTGTTGGTGACAATATCATGTTGAATACTTGATGATTTTGACTAGTATAGTTTTTAATGTTTTGTTTGTGGCATCTACTTTTCCATTCCCTTGAGGGTAAGACTAATACAAAATTGTGGATGATATGGAATTACTCACATAATTCTTGTATTTGAATTTTTGAATGATAATGTGTTATCTTAGAAATGACTAAGGGGTTTTAAATTTATAATTGATTTGGTTTAGGAAAAATTTAATGATGGCTATCCTTAAGATCATAGTTAAAGGAATAGGTTCTATTAGAAATGAAGGCAACCACTACAATATGAAAATTTGACTTAAATTGTAAATTTGAAAACTAAATTGTAGAATATCAATGGAGAAATGATTTTAACAAAGAAATTGACACAACTCAAGAGTCATACACAAAACACAAGGATTTATGTGGAGAAAACCCTTACGAGTAAAAAGCTCCACCAAGAAAAAAGGGCAAGTCTATATTATTCTTCAAAAAGATTACAATACATAGAACTTCTTCAATCTTGCATCCAATCTAGCAACATTTGTGTATTTGTAGAACATTTCATAATGTCTCCATATCAATGCCTCAATATATAGACTCACAAGGGTTCAAAATACCGCCATTAAACATTACCATGGGTCAAAATAAGGTTCCAAGATACCATGGTAAAATCCATACAAACCTTACATGCTAAACATTGTCTCTTACATGACTTTACACCCTCTTACAAGTTATCATAAGAATCCCTAAAAAATAGGAGAAGCTCTTACATGTGTCATGGACCATCAATAACTTATGCAAAGATTCTCTTGTGTCATAATTGATTCTCTCACCCAAAATGATATCCCCTACTTTTAGCCCTTAACAATTGTCATAGAATCCATCATAACATCCTTAAAAATAGTCTTTCCATGTTAGACCACTAAATGGGCATCTCTTGACAACTAATAACTTATTTTTCAAGGTATTGACATGTGGTAAAAGTGCCAACTCAAAAAATCATACTCCTTTTGATGGAGCATAAATATGTAATAATATAAATGTAAAATTACCATGAAAAATATAAAATAAATAACTTAGGAATTTCCAAGGTTGAGAAACCTTAATTCCCTACAGGTTCCACCCATTTTTGAAATATTTTGTGGCTATTATTATGAATTAATGACCATAGATTGAAGGAGGTGGGATCTTCGGATCCAATCCCCATGTAGAGATTGGTCATGATGTAACAATGGGTTGGAGGTCTCCAGTATGTGTGGTGAATTTGTGCATACATTTAACACTTCATATATTTCTTTTTGAACTTAATCACATCTCCTCCTAGATTGGGCCAAAAGTAACCTAGATGATGAATCTTGCTTGCAATAGTATATGTACCGAAAATTCATCCATAGGCGTCATTGTGGCATCCCCCTAATATTTTGCATTCCTCTTTTTTATTGACACATATAAGAATAATCTCATCAAGCCTCAAGGATCCACTAATACGAGGTTTAATCAATCATCACATATTTTGATGACGAGATACACATTCACCTCATTTTGAGGGGAGTTTGGTCAATGAGATAAGCATCACTTGTCAGATATCTAACAATGTCTACATACCATGCAAAGGAAGTATATTCAACAATATGCACACCCCTTCATCAAAATCCTTACTTATTGGCTCCCCTTGGGGGTTGGGATTATTTGAAATACAATCAATGATTACCTATTCTTTGATGGTTTTTTATTGGTGTATATTAATTCAAATTCAAAAAGCAAGGTTAGGAAACATCATGCCCTCCTTGATCACATTGGTTGCATGGGGAATGTTTGTAATGGATTTGATCTAATGACAATTCATGTTTCCTATTATAATGACAAAGGTGGCATGTTGTGAAGATTATAGCTAGGAATTCTTTTTCTGCTTGAATATAGTTCTTTTCATATTTGAGTAGAGTTCAACTAATAAAATATATGGATCTTTCTTTTATATCAACACATTCATGTGCTAGGATGGATGTGATAGATACTTTGATTTCCCTCAAATATAAAAATAAAAGGATGGTCTTATATGGGAGGCATAAATGCTAGTGAGGATGAACTTCTTCAACTAGTCAAAAGTGACTAAGTATTCCATCATCTATGTTATCATAGCATCTTTATTTAATAAGTTATTGATTAATTTTATTTTAAAAGTGAGATTTAGTATGAAGTGTTGCATGACCCCTAATTGGCCTAGGAAGATCCTTACCATTAATGTTGTGCTTGGTAGAGTTGCATACAAAATCACCTTTACTTTATTTGGGTCAGCATCTATCCCACAACAAGAGAATCAATCCCAACAACTTCTTAGTTGTGGCTCTAAATACACATTTGTCTAGATTTAACTTGAATTTATACTTGCATAATCTAGTATAAAAGACACAAATCCTAGGCATGATCCATCATTTTCTTAGACTTAGTAAGTATATCATCCATATTTGATTCAACTATGTGGTGGATAAGATCATGAAAGATATAGGTCATGGCCCTTCGATAGGTGACCCCCAAATTTTTTAATCTAAAGGGAATCACAAGATAGTGGGAGATTGAAAGTCATTTTTATTTGATCATCTTTTACAATGAAAATTTGATTATAGCTAGAGAATCCATCCATGAGAGATAGTATCTCGTAAGTAGAACTAAAGTCAACAATTTAGTCTATGGATGGTAGAAGGAAATCATCCTTAAGAAAACATTATTGATATCTCTGGAATCGATATATATTCATACCTTCCCACTCTTTTTTAGGAACTATTTTTTGTGTCCATGCTAAGTAGTCCACTAATTTGATAAATCGTATAATAAGAAGTTTCATCAATTCATCTTTTACCATAGCAATGACATTAGGCTTGATGGACCTCAATTTTTGTTTGCCTGGCTTTACATCTAATTTGGTGATTAGGTTATGGATAACAATACTTATATTTAATCAAGGCATGCCCAATTATTTCCATGTGAAGACATCTATAAACTCAAAATAGGAGCTCCATATATTAATATAACTCCTCATCTAATAGCTCAACCCGAACCTTTACCATTTTTCAATTTTCTAGAGTTCATATGTTTAGATCTACTCTTTTTCCTACTAGAGAAGGATGGTCTTCATTGAACTTAAAAGGAGTAATCAATATATGTGGATTTTTTTCCACCTACAAAATATCTAATTCCGATTTAAATTAATCATTTGAATGAGGTAATATCATATACCCTTTTTTGTGGTATGCTCATGGTAGGTCATTGTAAGGATGAAGATATTATAATATAGCCTTATCATTTATAACATAATCTCATATAAAGAGTTCCACTCTATTTTTGGCATAATCAAGTATGAATGGTAGGTTTCCACTCTCTACCAATGGCCCGCCTCAAATTTTGATTACAAGCTCTAAATTTTGTAGTTGTGTGTAAGGTGAGAACATCATAGATAAAGTGGCCATGGAATCATCCATCTAGTTTTCCTCCCTAAAGATAGCATATATGGATATGTAGTCAAAATATTGGATCACATATTTTACAACCATAATTGTTATAATTTTCCTCACAATTTTCTAAAACTTGGTTTAGCACCAAATGTGAGTCTCTAAAAATGGAGATATTCTGAGATCCTAATTTTAAGCCTAACATGACTCTTAGAGAAAGGATTTTTGTACTTAGTGGAATTGTTGGAAAAAGATAAATCTAAGTAAAAAGGTGAAGGGGAAAATTATCCCTTCTTGTGAAGTTAGGAACACCAATGCTTTGGTTCCCATCCCACGTCTAGCCCAATCAAAATGAAGATCCAAAGGTCATTCAATATTGGAATGATTCTTAATGGTATTTATGGTCCTAGGATGGGTTGGGATTCTTCTTCACTTTTGGAGGTGAGTTTGACCATGTAGAAATGGGTGTCCCCTTATTATTTTCAACAAATTCAACATTGTAGATGTTTGTATCTTCTTTCAATGGGATAATAACTAGATTAAAAGAAACATAAGGTCAAGTTGAATGAGCATAAAATAAAAGTTTGCATGAACCCTCCTCATAGGGTTCAATTATTCTAGCAATTAACTTTGTAGAAATGGCCATGACCTATTTATAACTCTCTTATTTTTCAAAAAAAAATTGTCACTTCTTGTTTTATTTTGAGGCTTCATCTTTTTTTCTTAGTTGTATAGTTTGTGATGTAGATTTTAGTATTATGACTTTGTTTGTAGAAATCCCATAGTCAGTTGGTATCTATGTCTAGTTTGAGCATGCTAAATAACTTTGGATCCCTCTTTGCCACACAGACCTTCCTAAAATGAAAGAAACAATTTCTTGGAATAAGGTAGAATGGGTTGCCTTCATCTTGTGGATTGAAGGTCTTCCCAATAACAAGCTGTAACTTGTATCCTTGTACATAACATAAAATTTTGTGGGGATCATGTTTGGCCTAACTAAATTACTCGAGATCTCCCTTTGCCACATAGACCTTCCTAAAATGAAGGAAATAATTTATTGGAATAAGGTCGAAGGGATTGTCTTCATCTTGTGGATTTAAGGAAGGTATCTCTAAATGTTATGATATTGTTGTGACCATATCCCACTCTCCAAAAAAGAAAAGGGGATGATATTGAATACAACCTCATCATCAATAAGAGTCCTTTTGATGTGCAAGTTCCATAGATTCACACTTGTCAATATAGGGTAAGGTCTCCTTTCCTACCTTAGCCTTGGTAGGAATTTTCTTAAGGTCAAAAAATAAGAAAAGGTTGTGTCATTTGAGTATTGAGAGTATTTAGGTCTAGATCAACTTGGTTGATATGTTCTTCAAAAGGTGGGGTTCTATGGTTTGAGTATCTCAACCCAATGGCCTCAAGGAGAGTTGCACAATATGATGAGGATTTTCTCAAAAGTTAATAAATGAATGTAAATTGGAATGATTTGGGAGGGAGCTCTAAGAGGAGTGGAGAAGGTGAATAGTCATCCTCCTATTTTTCTCTCAGATGCTCTTATACTAGTTCATCTTTGTGCCATTCATTACTCTTGGTGTCATTGTTTATTCTTGCTTTCTAAAGTGCTTATGGTTTGATAGTTTTAGGTTGTTCTTAGGTTTTTTAAAATTGAATTTTATTCCCTCCAAATTGTGTTTTAATTTTCTTTCTCTATTATTCAAGTTTTGTGTTTTACCTAAAGGGTTTGCATTGTGTCATGAATTGATGGTCGAGATTTGTGCCCAACCTGCAAGGATATTTTTATATATTAGAGATCAATCATTAATTTCTCTCATGCTTGCTAATGTAAGATGGTTAGTGGAGGGTCAAGAGTTAATTGAGGAAGATGCTCAAATAATCCTCTCAAATGGAGGTCTTGGGGTTGACGTTTCAGTCTCATATTTGTGTGTTGAAAATCATGGGGAGAGACAACCTATCGTAGATGAAGATTTGGGTAATTTGTCATATAATGAGACATTATATGGGGAAATCAATAGTATTCTTGAGTCTTCAATGATCACAATGGTCAACAACGGTGATTACAGAAGGAGAGGGTTGGGAAATGTCTATGATGTTGAAGAAGAGACACTATTTGAAGGAGAATATAGTAAGATACCTTGTTTTCCAAATGTTCTCACCATTTATCCTAGTTTAGATATGTTGCAAACTATGAAAGAGGAAGAAAACAAACTAAATAATATTGATTTTTTTGCTTGGATAATAACTTGCTTCCTTCAAGAAAATTATTTGATGAGCTTAGAATGTGTGGAGTAAGAAACGTGGGTTGTATGTGAATTTTTGTAGAATGATTCAAAAGGGATTATTTGTCATTTTTATGAAAAACCACAACATGCAAGATATAATCCTCAAAAAAGAGTTCTAGAACTTAGGTCAGTCTATTTTCAAAGTTGTATCTTGGTCAGCAGATTCTAAACCGGATAAAATCTTGGAATATTTTGTTCCAAGATGGATAGAAATAAAAAAAATTGCTCCTTGATTGTGTAAGTTTATTCCACATTTTCTTAAACCCTTTGAAAAATTATTTCAGACTCAAGAGATCGGGGTGACATTACCTCACCTTAATGCTAGGGTTCTCATTTATTTGAAACCTAGCATAGAGTTTCTTGAAACCCTTAAGATTCAATTGGAAAATTCTAGTTTTACTTAAAATATTGAGATCTTGGGGGGTCTTAATGCTAATTTTATTTTTAATAAGAATAGACACCAAAAGAAAAGACTATCCAAAGATTTAGAAGAAATACCCAAATGTTAATAATAAAAATACCAACAAGATTTATGTTGAATGAGGTAAGAAAGTTGAGGATATTTTTTAAAATGAAGCTGATAAGATCTCTCAAAATAATGAGAAAGAGAATGAAGGTCTTAAAGAAGATAATTTTTTTTAATATAACCATTGAAGTTTAGGAAATTCCATGGTTGGCTAATAATGGTCAAAAGTTCTCTCTTATTGGAGAGAAGGAATATGAAACTACTCTTGCTAGATAGGAATTTGAGGATTTGAAAAGTGTTCTACCTGATATTCATGAAAACATTAGAGCTAACTGTGTCAATAAAATTCTTGAGCCCCCCATATAGTGCTAAAGATAGCTGGAATTATGGAGAATGATTGAAAAATGGGAAGGTCCATAATAAGAACCCAAAAAGGAAAAAAGTTAATATGGAGCATGTTAAACCCCTCTTCTCGGGGGAAGGAATGGAGATTAATGTTGATAAATCTCTAGGAGAGGAAAAGAAGAAGATGAAACCTTATAATCAAAAGGTTGGAGGTGAAAAAAAATAGCAAGAAAGGTAAAGAAGAAAAGATGCCTAAATGCTTTGACAAGCTCTACAAAAACCAAAAGTCAGATTCTTCTCCTTCCCCCTCTAAATGATTTTGAATTTTGTAAGCTAGAATGTTAGGGGGCTAGAATCCCTGGATAGAAAATACATTCTTATATCATTATGAAATGGAAACAATAAATTAGACTTTCTATGTTTGAAAGAGACTAAGGTTGTAGGCTTCCAACTTTAGTATATTTTAAAGTTTGTCTAGAGGAATTATGTGTTCTTCTCTACTAAGCATGATAAAGGAAAGGGTGGGGTGGTCATCATATTGAAGGATTCTTGGTTTCTTTAGTGGTTGGGAATGATAATTATTCTTGTAATAGAATTGTGTAGATCATTCTAGAAAAATAGGGGTTTAAATTTGGAATTTGTTTTATTAATGCCTCAAATGACTACAAAGAAAGGTGCAAGATGTGGAATTGGATGGCTCAATTTATTCATAAAATTCATTGGATTTTGGCAGAGGATTATAACATGTTTGAACATATGGATCCTTATGTACCATTATTAACAAAGGGGTACTTTTTCTAAGAGGAAATTGTTATAACTATCAACTCTTTTAATTCTAGAAAATCTTCAAGTCCAAATGGCATTCCCATTAAATTCTATATGACTAATAGTGATTAGATTACAAAATATTTTTTTGAGGTCTATGAAAAGGCTTTTGAGAAAGGATCCTTAGGTACCAATATTAACAAAGGGGTAATCCTGTTGTTACCAAAAGAGGGTGATGAAACTTTGATCAACAATTGGAGATAAATTACTCTACTGAACTCTTCCTATAAGATTATTGCTAGGTTATTGGCTCTAAGATTGATGAACATATCAAAAAATAAAATCAATCAATAGACGCTTCATCAAAGGCAAGTACATTCTAGAAAACCTAAACATTCATTGGGAGAGTCTTAACTGGGAAAAACATTATGGTCAAAATTCTTACATGGTGTTGCTTAATTTTGAGAAGGCTAATGATACAATTGAATGGGGTTTTACGCTTACAATGTTGGAAGCCTTTGATTTTCTAGAGATTTTTATAAATGGGTCAAGGTTGTTTTTTGTGATGGCTCCACACAAATTGATATCAATCGTTTTCTCACTAATTCTTTTTTTGCTTCAGACATCTATTAGAAAAGGATGTTTGTTAGCTCCATAATTATTTGTTAGTATTGTTGTTAGAACATAATGTTATTAGGGGCCAATATCCTTATAATATTTATATAATGTTCTATTATAAGATTATTAAACCTTATATATTATACGTTTTATTAAGCATATCCCGTTTGAAATAATTATAGTCTAATACTATTAGATTATAATTATTTATAAATGGTTATTTTGAATAGGTGTGACTAATACCCCTTAAGCTATTATGTCACCATTTCTCCTATATTTAAAGAAGTTTCCTCTTATTTGAGAGGTGTAGAAATTGAAGATTTTATAGTGAGATATATCACTATGCACATGAGGTATTATTAGCCATGTTGTCACATCTCAAACTTTGATACTGCTTGATTTTACTTTATATAGAACTGAAATATGAATGTGTGGTAGAATAAGTGTGTGATATTTGAATGAAAGAATAAATGAATGTTATTTTATTTTAGAAAAATGAAATGTGATGATTATTATTTAAATTCAAATGATATAACATAGAAAATGATATATTAGAATGATGAATTGTATTTCTTTGATTTATATATTTTAGACACTAATCTATTAATGGGTGCCTGAGTTTACACGAGATGCAGGTTGTCGAAGACTAAGAGGGTGGTTAAGGTAGAGGAGGTTAGCCATCTTGCAGGGTTAAGATGGAATGGATACTCTCGCACACATGCACTTAGTAACATATAGTTGCATTTAGGAATTAATATTTAGTTAATTGTTTATTTTTGCCTTTATTTTATAATTGTTAATTAAATTAATTATTGGTAAATTAAAAGTGCAAGGAAATAAAATAATTGTTTTATTTTACTTTTAATAATCTCTTTGAAAATTAAATATTATTTATTTAGTTATTTGAAGATAATTGTGAGCATAGCAATAAATCTTGCTTTATTTTAAAATTAGATTTATTAGAAAACTTAGAATAAAATGGAAAATGAGAAGATTTTCGAAAACAAACTAATAGATAGAAAACAATAAAAAGTCAGAAAAATATGAGAAAAGATGATTAAAATTAAGAAACAAAACAAAAAAATAAAGCTGGAAAAGAGAGGAAGAAAGAAATAAAAAGTTTATAAAAACTTTTTCTCAACAAGAGAATTCATTCTGAATTGAAGATTCATATTTTTCTTTCTCTATCTTTTTTTCCGCAAAACAATAGTTGAACAAGAACAGGGAAATTAGAGAATTTTTAGAAAAGAAGAAACAGAATGGAGGTTGACAGAAGATCAAGTAGCAAATCATCTGAGATAGCGTTCTTTCCAGGTTTCTTTTAAAATTCTTTTCCAATGAATTTAATTTCAGATTGTGTAATGATAAATTTTAGTTTGTGGAAGATTGAAAATTCTGTTTTTCTTTGTAATTGTGCATTCAATGTTAAAATGTTAAATAAATCTGTGTGTAAATTCTTTATTACCGCTGAGCCTCTGTGTTTTCTTTTCTCAGATATATATATATACTCATATAATCAGATATAAGTATATATATATATAAAATATTATATATGTTTTTACCTGCACAACTTAGCATGCTGTACAGAAATACAAAATCTATTCGTAATTGATATTGAATCGCCGACTTTTCGGGTATTGCAATAATATTATCATATATATTACTGTAGTTTATTGGATACCCCTGTGAATATAAATACATTTTTGATAGGATAGCAATAGTGTGTATTGGAATCGAAACCTTTTCAAAATGCTTGAATCGACGTTTCTATTCACTGCCTGGAAGTTTTTACAGAGATTACAAATTAAATATATTTATAAGATTTGGTATGCAGCCTAAGCTGCAAGGAAAGGTGCGCTGTGGAGAGGACAGCGGTGGCCTGTGGAGAGGGCGCTGCCCTCCCACAGAGGCCGCGCCCTATGAGGAGGCAAACGCCTTCCTCCCAACTGCCACGGGCATGCACAATGTTTGGTGCTGAATTTAGAACCTGGTTAAATTTGAATCTTGCCTTTTATGAATTCGATTTGTGAATTCTACTTGCTTTTCTTACTATGAAAATATATTATCTGTAAACAGCTTCAATTCACTGATAATTCTGAAAATACAATTATGAAGTGATTTGCATATACAGGCAGCGGTACCCCCCCCTCTCTCTTCCCCAAACACTTCCTCACCTTATTTTAAGTTGAAACCTCATAAGATTCTCTGGAAAATTCGATTTCCCAATTACGCTGTATCTGCACATTAAATTTCCTGAAAGACTCTGTATATATATATGTCTGTCTATATATTTATATATAATTGTAAATGTATATATGTGTTTGTAATTATAAATGTATGTGTAAATTTTGGATATAATAAATCTGCATTGGCTGCTTATAATTTTGATTATAAATGGTATGTAAATATTTTGGGTTTTTATTTTCTGTTTATAATAGTTATTTTCCGGAATATATATATATATATATATATATGTGTGTGTATATATATATGTGTATATATTTAACTTGCTGGAAAAATTATAAATCTGTACTTTTATTTCAATTAGAAATTGGAAGTAAATAGAATTCCATTATACAAAAGAAATGGAATATAAGCACATGTAATTGCTCATTTTTTCTAATTTGGAACGTAAGTAAACTGATTAGAATTAAGTTGCTGAATTAAATATAAACAATATGTATTTCTTAGATTATTTTACTAATGATGGAATGTAATTATAATTGCATATGTGAGTTTATATTACGAACTTAAGTTGGATTGTGTTTCCATAGAAACCAATGAGTAGATGTCAAATGTGGGCTTCCAGAGACGATAGTTTTCTTTTTCAAAAATATCATTTTATTTATTTATTTGCTTGGCCAAGCTAGATGCACCATTGAAACAGATGAATTAAAAAGCCTAGAATATATATATATATGTCTCTGCCACATCCTGATAGCGAGTAATATGTCATTCTAGTGTTAGGAATTGTAATACCCCTCTGTTTTGCTTTTTAGCTGAACAGCGTGTCCTTGTTTGCTTTGATGTATTTTTTGGTTATTGAGATATTTTATCATGTGTGTGTTATTTGATCGCTATTTATAGAACGATAGTCTATTTGTGTGATGTGATGTATCTTATCTGATGTTTTATTTGACATGTTTTAATTGGTGTAATGATGATTAGTTATTGTAACATGTTATTGCATGAGATATTTGTTTATGATGAAACTGTCAGTCTATGATGAGTGTATTGGTGAAGGGGACGAGATCGCACCACTCGTTTGCGAGTGCCCTACGATTCCGCAATTTCCTCTTCACGGTGTGTTTTATTAT
This sequence comes from Sequoia sempervirens, assembly GCA_007258455.2. NCBI lineage: Eukaryota > Viridiplantae > Streptophyta > Pinopsida > Cupressales > Cupressaceae > Sequoia > Sequoia sempervirens. The sequence goes on along the minus strand of VDFB02047207.1, from coordinate 29,389 downwards.
GTTATATATATATATATATATGCATGTTTGATATACTCTTTGTTCGTAGGTTGACAGGTACATGACATCGACTCCACCTGATTTCACAGGTTTGAGCGTGTCCAGTGGCCAACGGTTTTCTATTGGGAGATAATAGCTAGGTTTCCTTGCCAAGTCATCACCCTAGTCATAGAGTGTCGTCGGGTTTTAGTTGGGCTAAGTTGCTTCTTTATTGTTCATCTCTCCTTGATTTATTTAATTTCAAGTCAAAAAAGGTAAATAAATGACCTTATGTATTTAAGTTGTTTATTAAATAAATCTAGTTATAATGTTAGAAATGTTATTTAATTTTTTAATTAATTTAATTTAATTAATAAAATAATCTAACCTTGGATTAGATTTATTTTATTAGATTTATTTTATTGATTAATTAAATTAATTGTGTTGAATTGATTAATTAAATTTAGTTGTGGAGTAAATAAATTAATCTATTAAATTCATTAAGTGAATAGTTTAATTGTATTTGAAAATGCATAAAGTGAATGATTTAAATCTATTTTGAAATTTAAATTTTGTTTTAAAGTATTAAAATGCAAATATTTTGTAAATGCATGAATTAAAAAAAAAAAAATTTAAATTTATTTGAAAAGGAATTTGGTTTTAAATTATTAAAAGTAAGATATTTTGTAAATGCATGAAAATATCTATAGTGTTGAAAGATATTTATTTTTTTTTTGAAAAAAAAGAAAATATCTAAGATATTATTTTGGGGAAAGTTGACTAAATGTGGGAAGAATGAAAAGGATTTGGGGATTATTCACACTTGAGAAAGAAATTTGTTGTGAAGAGGAAAGGGGGTTTTCTTGTTTTGGGAATGCATTTTAGAATTGGAGTGAAGGTCTGGAAAGATTTTGGCAAAGTGGAAATTGCAACTCAACGCTAGATTTCTTCTTCAAACTTCAAACAGGTTCTTCTTGTTCTATTGTTTTGAAATTTTAGATTTTCAATTTTGAAAACTTGTTTATAAACAAATTTGAAAAAACCTCTGTTGAAATCTTGGTAAAGACGCAGATTCTTGTAGAAAATGGAAAAAGAAAACAATAGAAAGTTTTGGCATATCATTATTTTTGTTCAATAGAAAAATTGAAAGAGAACAAAAGAAACCAACATAAATCCTTGCAAATCTCTGTTTAAATGGTGGAAATGGAGTTCTTTTGTAAAGTTGTGGAGATAAAGTTTCGATAAAGTTCCTCTCTAGATTTTGGGAACAAAAAAAAAAGAGCTTCTGTAATTTGCCATTTTTCTGTAGAAAAATTGTTCAATTTAACTGTAAAATGGGTTTTAGGTGTATATATATATATATTCTGTTAAATATATATATACATACATATATTATAAATATAATATTGTGCATTCTAGAAAATTTTGTTTTAAAAAAATTTACTATCAATTTTTTTTGAGAAATTCGTCACAAAGGAACAAGGGAAAATTTCATTTCTTATTTTTAAATGGAAAAAAAAATAATAATAATAATAAAATATTATATTTTATTTGGGAGGGAAGGCACCATGGCGCATAGCCAATGCATACAGCCACGGCCCCTCAGTTGAGGGAGCTGATGTGGCAACGCCCTCACACTGCGTGTGGGGAAACGCCGCCATGTAGCGCCACACACGAGGGACCTATGGTCCCCTCCCTTTTGGGGGTTTCGACCCACATAAAACTTCAGTTTTTTTTTATTATTTTATATTTAATAATTTTATATTATATATTATATATAATAATTTTATATTATATATATATAATATATATTATATGTATATATATTATATATATATTTATTATATGATTATTTAAATAAATTTGTTTTATTATTAAATAAATTTGTTTTATTATTATTTATATATATATAATGTATATATTCTATATTTTTAAATAATTGGATTTGGAATTTAAATATATATTTAAATAATAATTATATAGTTAAATATATATATATATATATTTGTATATACATTAAGTATATATTTATATATGTATATTTATTATATATTTATATTTAAATATAAACTATTGTGAGATGATTATTTTTAGTATAATAGAGGCAAAAAAAAATGACTATAATAAAATGATTTTATTTATAATTTGATTTTTATTATTATGTGTAATTGGAGAAAACAAAATTAAATTATTAGTTTTAAATTCCTCAAAGTTGCAAAGGTAATTGTATTTACTTTTGAGTATTCGCAAGTATGTTAATTGAGTTAATTAAATATAATTATTTTTAGAGTATTTTTATTAAGAAAGATGCAAAGGTTGATTCTATAAGAAAATGATTTTTATTTTAAAAATAAATAAATTTGATTCTTATTATTAATTGTAATTGAAAAAATTTGAAGTAAAGTAATTGGTTTAGTCCCTAATTTAAATTGTGAATGAAATTAAACAATTAGGGTTTTTGAAATATTTAATGTTGCAAATGTAATTTTACTTAGGATGTTTGCAAACGATGTATTATTGCTTTGCTTGGATTTAGTGAATCCTATTTTAATTGATTACATGCAATATGTCATTGCGTTGTTTGGATTTAGGAAATCCTAAAGTAGGTTATTTAATTGCCAAAAGTGTCTTTTCGTTATGTGTTTTCTCTCATTGTCATTGTTGGGAAAATAGAGTGATTTGTTTATGTAAGTCTTCCAGATGGTGTGTTCACTTAATTATGTGGGTTGTCGTAACGTGTTAGTCAACCTTTGAATTGTCTTGGGTAGTGTGTATAGTTGTGTCATGTTGTTTTACTCGATTTTCACGAACGGGAATGGTTTGTGTCTCCTTGGATTAGGAGTGGGTTATGTGATTCGTTCCTCCTTTGGAATGAGTGGATTATGTGCTTTGTTGCCTCTAGTGTTTGGAGAGGGGTTTGACTTTTGTTGTCTCCAGTGTTTGGAGTGAGTTTCCTTTATGTGTTCCTCCTAGAGTTGGAGTGGTTTTATCTTGTTAGTATGCACTTGGAATCCCCTTGGTGATTGATTTTGTTTGGTATGTTGTCAAGTAGAAGAGTGGCTTCTGTTAGGCGCCAGAGCCCAAAGAGGTAAACTGGGTAACCTTCAGAGGTCGTTTAATCAAGTGATAACTAAAACAATGTACTTAGAAGTTTGGATAGTATTTCACACTAATTAAGATAATTGAGCCTCACTCATAGACGCAGGTGCTTGTATAGGCTTGGGATGAGTGAAAAGGCTTGGAATGGCAAGGTCATCTATCTTGTCTTTACGAGAGGTATTTGATTCTGCATGAGTGAGTATGGGGGTCAGGATTCGGTAGAGGCCACTAGGACAACCCATAGTGGGGGGCGAAGCCTATGAAGATTCCTAGAGGATATCCCATGTCGAGCTATGTGATGACACTCTTTCTACAACAATAGTTGGTATTTGGTTTTATGTGTATGGTCTTCTTAACATACTCGATCTGTTTAATTTCTGGAAGCAATGTGACTTATGTCAGTGATTTTAGAGTTGTACTTGTGTTAATTCGTATGGTTGTGTGGTTCATGTGATTGGTTGTGTCAGTGTGAGTTAGCCTGTGTCTAGAGGTTGACGGTATTGTATAGGATTCCTTGTTACTATCTCCTAGCATGGGGGGTGGGCCTTCGGGTACCACTTGGTTGGGTGGAACATGCACCTTTCTCCATTGGGTCTTCTTCTTGTTCGTGTGGACGAGATTTCTAGTTGGAGAGCTCGTGGGATCCAGTCTCATTTCATGCTTTATTCATTTCAGTTGTTCTTGTATTTTATTACCCCTCATTTGTTATCAAGGTGGAATTGTGTAATATGTAATCATGCTTATTGGATTTACCTCATTTGGGGAATGAGAGTTGTAATCTTATTGTTCAATCATGTTATTTGGAATCATATGGTATCTTTTATTCTTTGATGTAATTTATCATGTATGGAATGTATGTGTTCTTAATTTATTAAGTAATTAAATGTTATGGTTTCAATTCATGTTTCTTGTTTGGGTTTTAAAGTAATCTCAGTCTCCTAACCTTAGAAGTTGTTGCAATGGGTAGTGATTTTGTATGTTAATAGTACTTTAAAAAAAAATTTAGTTCGTTTGAGTAGTAAATTGCAACTTCCTCTAGGGTTGTGTGGCGGGGCATTACACATGGTATCAGAGCCAGGTTTAAACACTGGGTACTTTGGGATAATGTGGAACCCATTAAGCTGTTAGTTGCGTAGGTTTATACTCTAGGCACTATGAGCCCATTGCGTTGACCTAAATGTTTTATTCGTTATTTATGTTTTCCTTTTGGGTTGATCTCACTTGTCTACCCAGAAGTTGTGAGGTGGTGTAGGTCCAATAGTGCAGAAAACTAGTGGAAAGGATAGGATTCTCAGTGCAGTGTGCAATGCACTGATATCCTTCCTACTAGGCGAATGCATTATAAACAATTGTGTAGCATGTGAATTTGTTTGTGTGTGTGTGTTTTATCTATTTGTGTTTGCAGGCTTCCAGGAGTAAGCCTGACCCTAGGGGGAGGATGTAATACCCCTCTATTTTGCTTTCTGGCTGGACAGTGTGTCCTTGTTTGCTTTGATGTATTTTTTGGTTATTGAGATACTTTATCATGTGTGTGTTATTTGATCGCTATTTATAGAACGATAGTCTATTTGTGTGATGTGATGTATCTTATCTGATGCTTTATTTGACATGTTTTAATTGGTGTAATGATGATTAGTTATTGTAACATGTTATTGCATGAGATATTTGTTTATGATGGAACTATCAGACTATGATGAGTGTATTAGTGAAGGGGACGAGATCGCACCACTCGCTTGCGAGTGCCCTACGATTTTGTGATTTCCTCTTCACGGTGTGTTTTATTATGTTATATATATATGCATGTTCGATATACTCTTTGTTCATAGGTTGACATGTACAGGACATCGACTCCACCTGATTTCACAGGTTTGAGCATGTCCATTGGCCAACGGTTTTCAATTGGGAGATAGTAGCTAGGTTTCTGTGCCAAGTCATCACCCTAGTCATAGAGTGTCGTCAGGTTTTAGTCGGGTTAAGTTGATTCTTTGTTGTTCATCTCTCCTTGATTTATTTAATTTCAAGTCAAAAAAGGTAAATAAATGGCCTTATATATTTAAGTTGTTTATTAAATAAATCTAGTTATAATGTTAGAAATGTTATTTAATTAATAAAATAATCTAACCTTGGATTAGATTTATTTTATTGATTAATTAAATTAATTGTGTTGAATTGATTAATTAAATTTAGTTGTGGAGTAAATAAATTAATCTATTAAATCCATTAAGTGAATAGTTTAATTGTATTTGAAAATGCATAAAGTGAATGATTTAAGTCTATTTTGAAATTTAAATTTTGTTTTAAAGTATTAAAATGCAAATATCTTGTAAATGCATGAATTAAAAAAAAAGAATTAAATTTATTTGAAAAAGAATTTGGTTTTAAATTATTAAAAGTAAGATATTTTGTAAATGCATGAAAATATTTATAGTGTTGAAAGATATTTATTTTTTTCTTTAAAAAAAAGAAAATATTTGGGATATTATTTTGGGGAAAGTTGACTAAATGTGGGAAGAATGAAAAGGATTTGGGGTTTATTCATGCTTGGAGAAAGAAATTTGTTGTGAAGAGGAAAGGCAGTTTTCTTGTTTTGGGAATGCATTTTGGAATTGGAGTGAAGGTCTAGAAAGATTTTGGCAAAGTGGAAATTGCAACTCAACACCAGATTTCTTCTTCAAACTTCAAACAGGTTCTTTGTTCTATTGTTTTGAAATTTTAGATTTTCAATTTTGAAAACTTGTTTGTAAACAAATTTGAAAAAACCTCTGTTGAAATCTTGGTAAAGATGTAGATTCTTGTAGAAAATGGAAAAATAAAACAATAGGAAGTTTTGGCATATCATTATTTTTGTTCAATAGAAAAATTGAAAGAGACAACAAAAGAAACCAACAGAAATCCTTGCAAATCTCTGATTAAATGGTGGAAATGGAGTTCTTTTGTAAAGTTGTGGAGATAAAGTTCCTCTCTAGATTTTGGGAACAAAAAAAAAAGAGCTTATGTAATTTTCCATTTTTTTGTAGAAAAATTGTTCAATTTAACTGTAAAATGGGTTTTAGGTATATATATATATATATATATAATGTTAAATATATATATACATACATATATTATAAATATAATATTGTGCATTCTGGAAAATTTTGTTTTAAAAAAATTTACTGTCAATTTTTTTTTGAGAAATTTGTCACAAAGGAACAGGGGAAAATTTTGTTTCTTATTTTTAATTGGAAAAATTAAAAAATTAAAAAAAAATTATATTTTATTTGGGGAGGGAAGGCAGCCATGGATGTGTAGCCACGCCCCCCCCCCAGTGGAGGGCGCTGCTGTGGTAGCGCTCCCCGCACTATGTGTGGGGGAAACGCTGCCACAGGCAGCGCCGCCTCCACAGGGGGCGCTGGGCGCAACCTATGGTTGCGTCCCCTCCCTTTTCGGGGTTTTGGCCCACATATAAAACTTCACCTTTTTTTTATATTATTTTATTTTTATTTAATAATTTTATATTATATATATATTATATGATTATTTAAATAAATTTTTTTTATTATTATTTATATATATATAATATGTATATAATATTCATATATATTATATATATATATAATGTATATATTATGTATTTTTAAATAATTGGATTTGGAATTTAAAAGGTTGAGTTTAAATATATATTTAAATAATAATTATATAGTTAAATATATATATATTTGTATATACATTAAATATATATTTATATATGTATATTTATTATATATTTATATTTAAATATAAACTATTGTGAGATGATTATTTTAGTATAATAGAGGCAAAAAAAAATGACTTTATAATAAAATGATTTTATTTAAAATTTGACTTTTATTATTATGTGTAATTGGAGAAAACGGAATTAAATTATTAGTTTTAAATTCCTTAAGGTTGCAAAGGTAATTGTATTTACTTTTGAGTATTCGCAAGTATGTTAATTGAGTTAATTAAATATAATTATTTTTAGAGTATTTTTATTAAGAAAGATGCAAAGGTTGATTCTATAAGAAAATAATTTTTACTTAAAAATAAATAAAATTGATTCTTATTATTAATTGCAATTGAGAAAATTTGAAGTAAAATAATTGGTTTAGTTCCTGATTTAAATTGTGAATGGAATTAAACAATTAGGGTTTTTGAAATTATTAATGTTGCAAATGTAATTTTACTTTCTTAGGATGTTTGCAAACGATGTATTATTGCTTTGCTTGGATTTAGTAAATCCTATTTTAATTGATTACATGCAATATTTTATTGCGTTGTTTGGATTTAGGAAATCCTAAAGTAGGTTATTTAATTGCCAAAAGTGTCTTTTCGTTATGTGTTTTCTCTCATTGTCGTTGTTGGGCAAATAGAGTGATTTGTTTATGTAAGTCTTCTAGATGGGGTGCTCACTTAATTGTGTGGGTTGTTGTAACGTGTTAGTCAACCTTTGAATTATTTTGGGTAGTGCGTATAGTTGTGTCATGTTGTTTTACCCGGTTTTCACGAACGGGAATGGTTTGTGCCTCCTTGGATTAGGAGTGGGTTATGTGATTCGTGCCTCCTTTGGAATGAGTGAATTATGTGCTTTGTTGCCTCTAGTGTTTGGAGAGGGGTTTGAATTTTGTTGTCTCTAATGTTTGGAGTGAGTTTCCTTTATGTGTTCCTCTTAGAGTTGGGGTGGTTTTATCTTGTTAGTATGCACTTGGGATTCCCTTGGTAATTGATTTTGTTTGGTATGTTGTTAAGTAGAAGAGTGGCTTCTGTTAGGCACCAGAGCCTAAAGAGGTAAACTGGGTAACCTTCAGAGGTCGTTTAATCAAGTGATAACTAAAACAATGTACTTAGAAGTTTGGATAGTATTTCACACTAATTAAGATAATTGAGCCTCACTCATAGACGCAAATACTCGTATAGGCTTGGGATGAGTGGGAAGGCCTAGAATGGCAAGGTCATCTATCTTTTCTTTGCGAAAGGTATTTGATTCCGCATGAGTGCATATGGGGGCCGGGATTCGGTAGAGACCACCAGGACAACCCATAGTGGGGGTCGGAGCCTATGAAGATTCCTAGAGGATATCCCATGTCGAGCTATGTGATGACACTCTTTCTACGACAACAGTTGGTATTTGGTTTTATGTGTATGGTCTTCTTAACATACTCGATCTGTTTAATTTCTGGAAGCAATGTGACTTATGTCAGTGATGTTAGAGTTGTACTTGTGTTAATTCATAAGGTTGTGCGGTTCATGTGATTGGTTGTGTCAGTGTGAGTTAGCCTGTGTCTAGAGGTTGATGGTCTTGTATAGGATTCCTTGTGATTATCTCCTAGCACGGGGGGTGGGCCTTCGGGTACCACTTGGTTGGGTGGAATGTGCACCTTTCTCCGTTGGGTCTTCTTCTTGTTCGTGTGGACGAGATTTCCAATTGGAGAGCTCGTGGGATCCAATCTCATTTCATGCTTTATTCATTTGAGTTGTTCTTGTATTTTATTACCCCTCATTTGTTATCGAGGTGGAATTGTGTAATATGTAATCATGCTTATTGGATTTACCTCATTCAGGGAATGAGAGTTGTAATCTTATTGTTCAATCATGTTATTTGGAATCATGTGGTATCTTTTATTCTTTGATGTAATTTATCATGTATGGAATGTATGTGTTCTTAATTTATTAAGTAATTAAAAGTTATGGTTTCAATTCATGTTTCTTGTTTGGGTTTTAAAGTAATCTCAGTCTCGTAACCTTAGAGGTTGTTGCAATGGGTAGTGATTTTGTATGTTAATAGTACTTTAAAAAAAAAAAAATAGTTCGTTTGAGTAGTAAATTGCAACTTCCTCTAGAGGGTTGCGTGGCGGGGCATTACAGAAATTGCATATAGGCTACAGGCTTGCATTGAGAGCTCCCCCCTGCTTACACCGTTCTGGGTTAGTATGCTCCTTGCACAGGGTTGGAGTTTTCTTCGAGTTAGGAAGAAATTCGAGGAAGTGTTAGTGCTTCGTGGTTGGGCAGAAAAGGCGCCTTAACCTCACTCTTGGCCTCATCTTGCAAAAGACCAGCAGGGTCGTGGCGGTTGAGGATCAAGATTTCTTCTTCTCATGGATACATTTTTCTTATACTTCTTTGTATGGCTAGCATGGCCACTTGTAAATGTAACTTTCTATCATGAATGTAATTATTGATGTAAATTTATTTTTGTAACATTGAAATAGATGTTTTGTAATATCTCATTGGTGTAAACTTTTGTATTCAACATTGTAATTGCCTTGGAGCAATCTTATTAATATATATATTGTTTTATTATTCTTATGTGGAAATGAATCTCGTATCAATATCCTTAATTGGAAATGTGAATATTCTTTGAGTTTCCATGTTTAGTAAGTAAGGTTGATGTTCTTTACACATGTGGAAGTATGTAGAGGAGTGTTACCAGGTTTGGTCTATATTATAATAGACCATGTTTGTAAGTGTTTTAATAAAATTATGATTTACGGGGATTTTTACCTAAAAAGGTTTTTCCCATATATATTTTATGTAATGTGTAAAATCTATACTTGTATATTTCTTGTTTTTATTTATTTTATATTTTGTTTATAATTATTAGTATCCTAAGATCCTAATTTCCAACAGTTGTTGATTCTTTGCAGTATATTTTGAAAAATGATTTAATCTTTCCTCCTATTAAGGGTATCATGCTACCAAATAAGACTGAGCTGTTGAGTACCCAATTTGTAGATGGCATTACTTTGTTTGTTGAGATTAACTGAGATAACTTCAAGAATATTTTGTTTAGACTTATTTTTTTATGAGGCCTCTGGTGCTAAAATTATTGATCACAAGTCTATCATCTTGACATAGGATGATAAACCTCCTAATTGGTTGTCTATGTCTAACTAGAAATGGGGAGATTGGGTAATCAAATAGTTAGATATCTAGGAATTATATTTTCAATTGATCCACATTTGAAAGAGATGTGGGAGTGGATGTTTAAGAAAATTAAGAATAATATTATCAAATGGCAGACACATATGCTCTCTTTGGTTAGCAAGATTCAAGTTTTTCGAAAAATATTAGCCTCTTATAGTACATCTATTATGATTTTGCTTGGTTATTTGGTAGCTATCAAATTAATTCAAGAGTTGCTAAGAGAATTTTTATGGTCTGATCAGAAATGTATCAAAAAGAGGCATGTTATCAATTGGTCTTGTTGTTGTATACATAAGCATTTGGGGGTTTTATTTCTCAAAGACCTTAAGTTGCAAGGTATTGCTTTGGTAGTGAAATGGATCTCAAAATATTTTGTTGGGGAAGATCCCTTGAAAGTTTTGGTTAGAGATAATATTACACTATCCAAGACTAAGAAAGGGAAGAGTTGAGTTGCTTTGCACCCCCATGAATTTCTTTTTGGTAATTTTTTTTGTTTTTCCCTTTGGCTTCAATTTCTTTAGCAGTATATGGAGGGTGTGGGAAAGTGCGAAACAAATGCTTAATTATTCTTTATCCAAACTTGAAAATGTATTCTTTGCATACAAATCAATTTGGTGGAACTTACATTGAAATAATAATCCTTTGGATTTGACTCAAGGTTGTTCAACTAAATATTGAGCTTCAAAGGAACTTTAACTTCGATATTGTCATGGATAGTGACAGTATTAAATATTGGTTCAAATTGCAAAGGGATTTTGGTATTTACTCAAAAAAATATTATTTGTTTTGAAGAAACCCATCTATAATGTTAATTTTCCTATTGTTTTGAAATTTAATACTTAAATCATTGATAATATTCAATGAATTGAAGGCATTAGTTTTGATAAAATGGCCTCCAAGAAGATGTATAACTTTTCAGCTAGCTCGAGAGAAATATTATGCATGATCAATGAGAACCGAAACCTTATATTGTATGACAAAGAGTTGTCATTTTCTCTCAAATTTATATGGTCTTCTATTTGTGAGCCTAAAAATATTTATTTTAGATGGATAATCATCTTTAAAAATATTGTTGTGTTGTTTTTCCTATCAATTATTGTAGTCTTTGTAATAATTATGATTCTTTTGAGCATTTGTTCCTAAAATTCCCTTTAGCTTTTAAGTTATGGTCTATTTTTCAGGAAATTGTTTGAGTTGGGTTAATAGGGAATATTTTTACTAGTTTGGAATCATGTTTTGTTATGTTAAATCATTTTCCATTGAACTTAATATGGTCTATTTTTTCCTAACTAATGAAGTTTTATGACACATCTGGAAAGCAAGAAATGATAAACTTTTCCAAGGTAAAATAAGGTATCTTTCAGACTCATGTTATGAGCTCACTTTCTTTAACATTATATTCTAGAAAATTCCAAAGAGAAGGTTTATGATCCTATCTCACTCTAGTGTACGTGAAGGAAGTGCTCAATGCTCATTTATGGCATCAAGATAGAGACAATTTGGATGAGAATTAAATGTAGTTGCTTAAGGATTACATGGAGAAGCATAAAGTTAGTAGAACTGAAAGAGATAAAGAAATAGATATGAGAAGGAAATCCAAGAACATTGTAATATTTGAACCCATTGTTGAAATTTTAGACCCAAAAGATGAAGTTGATCTAGTAATTGGTACTTTTGGGACTAATTATTATGAAAATGACAATAATCAAAGATACTATTGAGAATAGTTTGTAATATATTAAGTTGGGTACTATTTGGTTTTTTTGGTAGTTTTGATGTATAAGGTTCGATAGTATCTTTCTCTTGTTTATATGTAATTCTTTTGATAATGTGACGTTGGTTGGTAGGTTTGTTGATATCGTTTTGTAAATTGTTATTTTGGTGAGATATTAGTTTTGATTTGATGGGTGGACTTTGTGTGGTGAACCATATATTGTACATGTTTCTTTTGATTATTTTGGTGAATTATATCTAATATAAAAAATGTTAATAAATTATTTTTTTAATTTCTTGAGATCATCCACTAAGTCATAAGGAACAATAAGCTTGGGAGTGGAACCGACCATTGAGACCATGTGCCTATAGTTCTCTACCCCAAAATTTGTGTGAGTTTCTTGGGATTAATCATTTTGGACTATTTAAACCAACCCTAACATCTTGGTTTCCCCATTATGCCTAGCTAAGGAGTGTTGACAACTCTAACTAGGAGTCTACCATCAATCCTTACACAAAAAGGTTAGAGGATTCTGGTTGATTTAGAGTGATGTTATGATGGGAATGGATTTTGATAAATTCATAGACTAAAATTTTATGTGGCACTGGCTCCTAATGACTATGTTTTTGGGTGTCTTATGGATGAAGAAATCTATCCATAAATAGACATCATTGTTCTTCGAGGAGTTACTACATGGAATGATTGTACTCCTAGCATTTTCCTATGCCATACCCCCTTATCTTATGGAAGGAGAAAAAATATCAAGATCCAAATATTGAGGCCTTCAATATGTATCATATTTATTATCATAAAAAAACATGACTATTATGTTGCTTATTGTCCCTTTGATGTAACTATTTCTTGGGCCTAATCCATGGTGATGATATTTTTACTTCACGTGTTTACATAGTGATTACCTCCACTATAATTAATGGTATTGTAGTTATAACTATTATTATCATTCCAAGCTCGTGGAGCATCTATGACACCATTTTTGTAGCACATAGGTTATTTTTCCAATATTTTGAGCACAGAGGGGTTATTGCCACTATTATATTGATATTGTTTCCATTATTACCTTTTGTGTTATGACTATTAAATTATAGCCTCAAGACACCAACCTTTCATTGGAATTAGCTCTTAGCTTAAGATTATAAGGACCTAGGAGTTAGGATTTATTTTATTTTTTGTGTTTTGAGCTAGTTAAAAAATAATAAATTAAATTTTTGTAATACTAAATGCTAAAATGAACTATTAAATACTATGAATTAAATATTATCCTTGTAGAAGAGGAACAAGGATGATTTAGCAAAAATGTCTTAGCCAAACAATTTGCCTTACTTTTACATTAGTATTGAGACTAGTTTGCTAATATTTAACTAAACTAAACTATAATCTTAAAACTAGTTTAAATGAAAGAGTTTTATATAACTAGAATGATAGAATGAAGTTGATAAAATAATATTTTCTCAAATATAAAATAATAATTTACAAAAGTGAATTACAAAGTTTAAAATAGAATGAAAAGAAGACCTTAGAACCGAAAGGAGGAAGTTACTACCCAAGATGTCAATGTGTTGTGTGGACATTCGTGCATTGCGTTGTCATGTACAAACAAAATGTAGAAAAAATGTCTAGAAATCAAAAAAATATACAATATTATTGTTCACCTAATCTGCAAAACTAAAAAATGGAAAATATACCAAAAAATACCATACTTGATGAAAAAAAAAAAACTAAATAATAGGACTTGAATGAATAATAGAAATAAATTTACAAACAGGAAAACACTTGTAAACCTCTATGCAATTGAGTGTCCTCATAATACCTATAAACACAAATAAAAGGGAAAATGTTTGGGGTTGTTTGGGGATTTTCCTCAGTCAAACCATTGCTTTGGTATTTCTACCTTGACAACAACTAATAAATAGATATAGACAAAATAAATATAGTGGGTGTTCTTGATCTAAGTGCATCTAGAAATAAGAACAAAGACTAAAATGGGAGATTGATAGGATGTGATAATCCCAAGGTGCTTGAGTGCACAATAAAGGAAATGTGTGTACTAACAATAAGAAACAAGAATAATATCACCTGCAAAGGCTTGAGGAAGCCAAGAAGAAGAGAGCTAGAGGAAACTATTGTTAGAGTGTTATAGAAAGATGTAGGGCTTGAGAGTTGTGTATGATCTTGAGAGTGCAAGAGAGCTAAGAAAGAGAACCCAAAATAAAATTTAGATTTAGATATGAGAAGAGGAGGAAAGAGAAGGTTGTTGATGAGTCAATTGGAAACATTTGGAGCTAGTTTTACTTACATGGGAAGGTGACAAGTGGAGAAATACTTAGCAATTTATACCAAATGAAAAATTATTGTAGGATGCTAGTGCAACACTTGAACATCTACATGATGCTCTAGTGTCTAGATAAGTTATGCTTAAAAATGATGAGATGCCAAAAAAAATAGATCTAACATAGAGGTAACATCAAAAGGAGGCCACAAGAAAGGAGCCTTGAGCACCTTAAGAAGGAAAAATGCTAATGCAAGGGCTAAAATGAACCTACAAAAACACTAAGGGAATGGGCACAAAATAGAGTGAAATTTCAAGGGAATGTAATTTTTAACATTACAATCCTATGTTTGTGTGCTTTTAACAAAGAATAAATGAATAATTAATGATTAACTAATGAAAGCACAACTATTATTTTTTATTTATTTTCAATATATTTGATATTGCATGAAACTATAATGGTCAAAACTAATTAAACAAATACAAAATTAACAACTAATGTTTGTTATGATATTGCTATGAAGATTCAATCGTGTAGTTTTATGAGTCAAACTCATTGACTTCCTACATATCAACTAATTTTTGTGTTTTCTCTTATTCAATTAGGTTTCTATTTCAACTCCATGATTTCCTTGTTTAAGGTAACCACTATTTTTCCTTTTTGAATGGTTAATTTTGATAGGAATACCATATTGTAATAAATCAATTAACTTGCAAAGAACTCTATATTAATCTAATGAAACAATAAAATGTAATCTACTATAAATGCTAAATCTAAGAAACTATAGCAAAAAACTTAGATCTATAGCAATGTAAGGAAAAAATTAAATATTTCTTTTGCTCTACTCAATAAATTATTCTAATCAATTAAAAAAAATTAGATTAAATAATGAAGAATGATTGAAAAAAATTCTCCCTAAAATCAAAATAGAATTATGTAGTATAAATGCAACAGCATTTAAAAGAAAAAAATGATAAATTTTAATATTTGTATTTCTAGATGATAAAATAAAGGAAATGACTACATATATATGATTTGGGATGCATGAGCCAAGATGAAAAGTGTCCAAAAAAGCCTCATTGATCTAGAGGATTGACTCTACTTGCAAGATTTATGGTGTTAAGTAGATTCAGATTGATGAGGGGGAGGTGGCACCCAACTACCATCAGTCAAGGAGTTGAGTGAGGTAGAGGTGGCATGTGCTCCCATCCAAGGAGATGACATGTGTGCTCAAGTATTTCATAAACTACATAAGTAAATAAATAATAACTACCTAATTACCTAAGTAAACTTAATATAAGGTGTAATCAATAAATAATTACACTAATTTGCCCCCTTTTAATTGCAATGTACGATAGAAAAAATGAGTCCGAACAAGATAAGCCATGCTAAGTAATCATATATAATCTAATAGAATCTCAAGGTACAAAGAATAGAGAGTGTGCCCCGTAAAATAAGAGAAAGAAAACCCATATGAAAAACTCTCTCCCAAGGATAGAAGTGGAAGGACTAGATAGCACCCTCCAAAATATAGTGTCCCACACCCTTAGAGGAGTTGAAGATGAACGTATATTCTCTCTTGAAGGGTTTCTTTAAAATATCCACAATATGCTTTGATATAGGAAAATACTAAATATTTATGATCTACTCTTGTATAAGATCTTTGATTTAGTGTATATGAACCTTAATATGTTGTGTTTTTTAATGGTGAAATATATTACTTGATATTGTAATCGCACTTTGGTTGTCATAATAGATGATGGATGGTAGTCAATAGGTGAATTCAAACTCTGTAAGATGTGATGAATCCAAATGGCCTATGTAGTTGTATTCACAATCCCCATGTATTTTGCCTCTATAGATAATTGATTGAGATTTCAAGTAGTGAAAGGTGCTACACAAAGACTTATCAATGTGATCAAACATATCATTACCACATGACATGTTAGTAACCCATGTTCCCTATCATCCCATGGTTGCCAATATAGGTTCTTGTGGAGAGTGTTAACCAAAGGAGGGACTTATAGAATAATGTGTCCATTACTTTATATGAAACTTTATTTTTAATGTTTGGATGTTTATTTTACATGAATGTTATAAGATTCACATTCACCTCAAAGTGAGGAAAAAATGTACGGTTGAATTTTATATTTTCCATTTAGTTTTGTACCCATTTTGAGAGTGGCTTGATATATTTACATATTGAAAAATGGTGCAATCGTGTGTGAGGTTAGACTCCCTTCTCTAGTCTTCAACTATCTCCACACATACATTCTTGTACATTTATTTGCATCTTATGTGTTTTTGCACATCTCCCTATATAGACCACATGTATTGCATCCTCCATACATAAACATTCATTCCTCACAAAAAAAATATTATTTCATAACCTTGGATTATTTCTATGGGTGCCGAGTAGCTCTCTCATCTGTGTATCTTACCCTTGATTTTCCAAAATTTAAATTTCAACTTTGGTTGACTCTTGCTATGAATTGACTAAACACATGTTTACATAATTTTTAGGATTAAGGTGCCATCTACCTTGTAAATCCTATGTCATATTGCATGGTTCCAACATCCTTGGAAAGTGTCTCTAGGAACTTAGGGTTTATTGGGAAAATATTTTGTAATATTTATTCTCACCATTGTTTGTAATAGATTCATAAGGGGTGATAGGTTCCACTAGCAGTGGTAAATGTGACTTGTGGACATAATATTTAATATTATTATCTCCACATGTGGATGCCTAAAATAGGATGATAAACAATAAAGAAAAGGACAAATGTGTGACTATTGGTATTCTCCAAGTGAGTGCTTGGAAAGAGGTGACAAGTGTATCTTGGCATTTCATCATTTATTACATTTAGTTTAATGTTTAATTTCTAAGTTTGGGCACCCAAGTTGGAGGGAAATTATTGGAGCAAAAATTAATGTCCTTTTGTATTTTTAGAAGACAATC
Organism: Sequoia sempervirens; assembly: GCA_007258455.2. NCBI lineage: Eukaryota > Viridiplantae > Streptophyta > Pinopsida > Cupressales > Cupressaceae > Sequoia > Sequoia sempervirens. The sequence continues at coordinate 12,429 of VDFB02047207.1, read as the reverse complement.
CAAGGGTTAGGGACGCTTGGAATTAAAGGTTATCTTTGGGCACCATGTTTGGGGCTTAAGACCTCTTCACATGTCTATAAAATCAGCTCCTTAGATGTAGAAATTATGAGGAACAATTGAATGTAGTGTTGCTTTGCACAAGCAAGGACAAGTTACGACATAAAGAGGTTGTTCAAAGGTGAATAGGTGTTGTCATGTTGGAGGAAAATAGGAGAATGTAAGTGAATGTATTATAATCTCATTTATTTGAAGATAATGTATACTTGGCCTCTTTTATTGGTGGAGGTGTTTTTCTCAAAAGGGTTTCTTCACATAAATCATGTGTTATGTAATGCTCTTATGTTCTTGATTTGTGACTCATTGTTGTTATCTTATAGTGATGTTATTCTTTATTTATTGTTGTTATAAATTCACATTAGACAGTGTTATTAAGCATGATATGTTGGCTGATTTTTAATTAGAATCATAAAGAAGATGGATCTAATCATGGTAATTCCATATTAAGGCAACTTAATTTCATATTTGCATATAAATTTCAGATTTTCATGTTGTAGTAGTCCAAGCCTTATATCTGATCCATTTCAAAGTCAAATTTGGATAGAGATTGAATTTCCCAACAATTGGTATTAGAACTTGTATATTTATCATCAATAATTAATTGTTATGTATATGTATTTAAAGGTATTCAATTACATTCATTTCACATCCAAGCTTTGCATCTAATCCTCTCTCATCCTAGAGAATTTAAGGAGTAATCATTAGAAGAACATGTTATTTGGTGCACTAAAATGAATCAAGGTTTGGATATTCACTCTAGGGCATTGTTTGTTGTTTGTCAATCCTTTGCCTAATTGTAAAGCCATTTTTTTCAATGGTTAACCTAGGAGAATGTGTCGCATAGCAATTTTGACAATCCTCTAAAGGTGTTCATAAATACCACTAATCCAATTAACATACTAGATAAAGGTAAATTCAATGAATCAAATAGCAAGAGCCCAAAACCAATAAGATCGTATCCACCTAGCACAAGTATTGTATTGAATTCAAAAGTGATGCATTGACAAAAAGGCCCTATTCCCAAACTTGAGCTAAACACCCCTTATCCACTTTACATATTGTATTGAATTCAAAAGTGATGCATTGACAAAAAGGCCCTATTCCCAAACTTGAGCTAAACACCCCTTATCCACTTTGCACTTACTTTTTCCTAAATTAATATTTAATTCGAAATTGTATACAATTAGAACTTAAAGACCTCAAATTTCCACAATCCATAGAATTTAATACTTGTAGTTTCTAGATTTATTAGTGCGAAATTTATTTTGCATCAACATTTCATATCACACTATGTGATCCATCACTTATTCTCATCTAACTCTCTATTATCTTGAGTGATCCAAAACATTGATGCAAAAAAAAATTCACCCTCGTGTAGCCAAAAAAACTATAAATGTTACACACTTAAAAGCTCTCAATTATTTAATTTAGATTAATTTATACTTACCCGATAATTAAAATGAAGAACTCTCATAACACCGCGCGCGCGTTAAATGTAGGTTACAAGCGCTCAAAACCCTCGTTTGGCATGGTATTAAACGTTATGTTGGCGGGGAAGGAATATGAGAAGTGAAAGGGGGAGAGGTGGGGCTGGAAGCGGCAGCCTGAAGATGCAATTGATCTGAACATGTTATTCCACCCTGGAACATGGATGATGACTTTCAGTAGTTTTCAATCTGAATAATGCATGTTGCTCGCCTTAACCTTTCGTCTTTTCTTCTCAATGCCTTGTGATGAGCGCGTGTGGTGAATCTGGAATGTAATGGGAGGTTCCTTCCCTTCCATCTGCTTCCATTTGCCACTCTGAAGGCAACGGGAAAGGAAAAATAAATCAGGTTTCACTCTTCCGTCTGAATTTTTCTTTTTTGTTTCTGTTTCATTTCAGATTAGTCACTGTAGCAGTTGATTGCTGGTTTTTGAATCCTCTGCTTCACTTAAGCTCCAAGTTTTGAATCAGATGTAAATGTGGAATTTTTGAGGTTAAGGTGTCTAGGGTTAAATTAAATGGTAGGGATCTTTCTGGACTACTGGAAGTTTAAATGGAAAAGTAGTAGTTGAGATACTGAGTCTACCAAATTAAGATATGCTAGGTAAATGTAAATAAAAAAATATGTTTCATAAATGTGTGTTTAGTTTAATAGTTGGTGAGTGTATAAAGAATAGAGAGAATTGGATCTGGTAAGTCTTGAGATTTGGAACAATAAAATATCATAGTAAAAAATTTTGGCAATTAGAAACTTTTGTTGACTATGAATATGGTTGAATCTGATTGTCAAGGATGAGTCTATAACCATGATCTTGTTTTATACTCACGAACTTGATCCATGTTATTTGCTATTTATTTTTCTTCACTTCACTTGAGGCATCTTGATTCTTTGTGTGTTTCTTGGTATCTTGTATTTAGAGGGATTGGTTGTATTGACAAAAACTTTTGTTAGTTTGTCATACAATGAAATTTTGTGTGCCTTGATCAAACCATTGAAATTGAATTACATTGGAAACAACACACTTCAATAATATGAATGTCTAGCAAAACTAGATTATTTTAAGAGCACCATTGAAATATGTGAATGCGAAGGATATTTGAATTACTTGTTTGATTCCCGTATGGCTAGAATGAATGCATATGTCTTAAAATACAAGGGCATTGCAACATATTCCACAAACTTGTGTTAAGTTAAACCTTAGGCGGAAAGGGTGAAGGTGGGAAGTCAATCAAGTTTGAATTTATTATAAATTTGGGTAGAATGTCTATGATTGCATACAAACATGTGTGAGAATGTGAGTAATAAATAAGTGGAAAGGGCAAATGTATAAAGGTGTATAAACATGGGAAAGAGGATAAGTGGTAGGTTCTTAGAAAGATGTGTAAATGGTAGATGGATAACATAGGGCAAGGACCCAACTTTGCACAAGATTACACCATTTGTGAATATGTATATTTGCCAAAGCAATCCCCTTAAAATATGCATGAGAAGTGAATGGGAAATTTCTTGGATATGCAAATTTCAACACTACATTTTTCCCTTAATTTGAGATGAATGTGATTCCTAAAATGATTGTATATCTTAAAAGATGTGGCACTCACAAGCATGCATGTAAAGTAATTTTTCACACACTCAAAGGATATCACCATGGGGCCCATATAAAGTAATGGACTCTCTAAGGATGTGAACATGTCTGTTTGTTTGCCTTTTATGTGTTTCTTTTCCATTTAAAATGAGTCTCTACAAGCACTTGTAATTATCTAAATATCTAAACATAGGAATGTCAGTGACAATATATGCTTCTCCACCCCTTCTCTTGATAATTAGTTGCATCCATAGGATAAAATAAATTTAACAGAAGAGGGAAAAATACATGAAAAGTAAATGTGATTCAAGCATATAATCATATAATCATGTAAATGTATAAGCACCTAATCATGTAACCATGTAAGCATTGAAATAAAATAATGACTATAAAGAATGCATCATGTATGCACATGGATTGTAGCTGGTATCAATGACTAAGAATGTTACCCCCAATGTGGGCAATAAGATGGTGGTGCAATCATCTATGGCTCGGTGACACTCATGTATATCAAGGACTAGGATAGGGGTATGCCCCCCAATGTGGCATCCAAAAGCATAAGTGCACAAAGGTCACTAAGACATTTAGTCCCTTGTGGTATAGAATTGAAACTATGGGCAAGGGCCTAAAATAAAACACATGGTCAAGATAGAAGGCATAAAGCCATTATAAGGGGCAATGACCCGCTAGAAGGAAGGACAACACTTAGCACAATACTTCCAAATGTAATTGAAATGTCTAAAAGTAGCACAATAATGTAAGATGTAATTATGAAAGCTCTTATTGAACAAAAGGTTGCACTTGGGTAATATAATGCAATAAGGTGCAACACTCTATAAAAGGGGAGGTCAATGCCCCCCATGTCAAAAGTTATGTCAATAATATTATTGATGTAAAGAGGGAGGAATGTAGATGCCCCCATATAAAAAAATAGTGGCACTAATAATCCAAATGTAAAGTGGGAATGGCACTTTGCTCCCTTATGTGTCTTGAAGAATGTACTAGTGGAATTACATGTTCATAATATAATAATTGAATAGATAGCCTTAAGTGGTCTAATAGAATCATGTGTTAGGATATTTCCTGGGAATCAATGTAAAAATCAATAAGATATCATACCACTTCAAGGGGGTGACCTTCAAAAATCAAAATATGATATATAATTTTCATATTATAACTTATGATCATTTGGGAGAGCCTTTCTCCATCTTAGTTACATGCGTAACTAGGTAGGGACACACCCCTTCATCCTAATTAAGCCAACTTGAGGAAATAACTAACTCAAATAAATAAAAATACTAACCTTAAGCATGTCATAGGTGTTTAACCTTATTACACTTACGAAGATAGAATATTAGGGACACATGGCCATCCCTTCAAAAAAGTGTTGCCCTCAATGCTTAGCAACTTTATATGTTTTTGTATGAAATGTCCATCTTCCCATGCTGCATCTTCATCTAACAAATTCCTCCACTTGATTAGGAATTCAAGAATGGCTTTGTTTTTGTAATTGCTACACTCTTTTCTTGATGATTGCCTCAAGTTACAAAATAAGTTCCCTTCTTCATCTAAATTAGGCAATTTTGACTAGAAAGGAAGCTTGTTATTTATTACTTTCTTCAAGCAAGAGAAATGGAAGATATGATGAATTTTGGAAGGTGGAAGTTCCAACTTATAAGATACACTACCTATATAATTGAGTACTTTATAGGGACCATAAAATTTGGGTGCAAGCTTGATGTTCTTATGTTGCTTAAGTGACTTGTTTACAAGGTTGCAATCGAAGAAATACCAAATCTCCCTCCTCAAAAATGCCTCTCACTACAATGTTGATTCACTTGTTGTTTGATCCTATTATAAGCCACAATTAAGCTCTTAAAGATTTATAGCATTTGACGTTGACCTGTTGAAATGGTCCTCTACTACACAAGCTTTAGGACAATCCTATAAATTAATAGTAGATGGTAAGGGCTAGTCATAAAGAGCCTCAAATGGAGTCATCTTTTTTGATTCGTGAAATGATGTGTTATTTTATCATTATGCTAGTGAAAATCATTTGAACCATTGTGCATTCTTGTCGAAGATAAAACAATATAAATATCCTTCCAAACATTTATTCACATTTTTTGTTTGGTCATTTGATTGTGGATGATAAGATGAACTAAGTGTAATTTTTGTACCCCCTACTACAAATAAGTTTTTCCAAAAGATGCTAGTGAAGATAGGGTCACAATTACTTACAATTAGTTTAGGAATTCCATGAAGTTTCTATATGTTTTTATGAATACTTTCCACCATAATTCTAGCTTGAAATGGATGAGATAGTCCACAAAAGTGTCCATACTTAGTGATTATATCCTCAACAACCAAAATCACTAATATTATCTAACTTTGGAAACTCAGTAATGATGTCCATCAATATTTCCTCCCAACATTATTCAGGAATGCCTAATGTTTGTAAGAGGCCTAAGGTCTTTATTGTTTCACCTTTATTTTGTTGGCATATAAAAAATTCAACCATAAATTTCTTTACATCCTCCTTAAGACCTTCCCAAAATAAATATTTCTTTATATGGTGATAGGTCTTTAAAAACTTTGAAAGTCCCCCTGTTGGTGAGTCATGCATTTGAGATAATATGTTAACTTTAAACTAAGATTTTGTGTACAAAAAGAGCATATATTTGTACCATAAGGAGTCTCCTTTCAAAATACACTTATCTATTATTAAATTTGTTGAACGAGATTCTTTGTGTTGGAAGATCATGTCATCACTCTTCCCATGCACCTTCTACCCATTATAATTGTAATAAAGAAATGACACAAATTTTGTTTTACTTTCTATCAAGAAAGGACATCAATTACAACATTCTCCTTGCCTTTTTGTAAATAATTTCAAATTCATAACCTAGCATCTTGGTGACCCATTTTTGTTGCTCTGTTGAATATACTCATTGCTCCAAAAAATTATTTTAGACACTTGTGATCTATCTTGACTTTGAAATCCCTTCCTGTTAGATTTTGATGCTATTGTTTGATTGTGTGAATGATAGCTAACATTTCTTTCTCGTAGGTGAGATTTACCAAGTTCTTTCCTTTGAATTGTCAACTCTCAACTATCATGAGACACTCTTCTTACATCAATACCCCCTAATGTCATGCCAATAAGCATCACATTCCACCTCAAATATCTTAGACAAGTTTGGGGCAGCTAATATAGGAGTGGAAGTAAGAGCTTCTTTTAGTCATTGAAATGCTTAGGTGGCTAGCTCTAACCATGAAAAGTAATCCTTCTTTAATAATGTTGCTAAGGTTGTTGTTATATGATCATAGTTATGAATGAATCTTTTGTAGTACCTTGTTAGATCCAATAATCCTCTCATACCTTTGATATTTTTTATGTTTTGATCACTCTTACTATCATAAAATTCATAGGGCCCACCTTAACACCTTCACGTGACATCACATATCCTAAGTATTCCACTTCTTTCACCCAAGGGACACATTTAAATTATTTTGCATAGAGTTTATTATCTTCCAAAACTTGTTATGAATGTTATTCCCATGTTTTACTACATTCTTCATGATCACTTGAGAAGATGATCTACTTTGCCAATTATTTTATAATTTACTCTATCAATTATGAAAATAATGTTCTTCCCATGCTCCCAACTACTTGAGCCACTGCATGCTCAAAATTACATCTACTCTACCAACTAGGATAGCAAACATTTTTAAATCTAGTTTATAATAACTTATTGATATTTTTATATGATAGCATTTACTACCACAAGAGATTGGATACAAAAAATAGTTGAGCTCATTAGCTAATCTACTATCAATAAAGTTGTGTGTACTATTGTGAGCATGATCATAACCTAAGCTAAACCTGATTAAATCGCAAGAAATAAACCAAGATCTAACTAAGCAAGCCATGCTCTCAATGAAATTCTTGAAAACATTAAACTAAGAAGCTATTAAAACATGAAATAAAACTGAAATGCTTAAAGGAAACCTAGCTAAATACATCAAACCTCATCCCAATGAGGGATTGGTGCTGAATTGATGTGGAATTTCAGCCCTTTCCCAATCCCTTGGTTGAAACAAGGTTGAAAATGGATGCCATTGATAGAAAATAGATTAAAGATTAGCTAAAATGGATGCTAAATGATGAAATACTTATGAAGAATGCTCTAAAATTCACTATAGTGTAGATGCTCTAAATGAATGTGGATCCTTTTTTTTTATAGAAATGAGGACTATTTATAGGAAAAATAGCTGAATTAGTGGCCAAGATTGAATTGATTAATCAATGGATGAAAATCAATAAGAGGAGTTGGAATGGATCAAGAATTCAATCTATGGATGAGATTGAAAGTTGACATCGATTTACCAATTTAATCAATGGCTCAAATTGATTTGAAGAAACACAAATCCTAAAATTTAGGAGGAATGTGCAAAGCATGTCTATTTAGGAGGGAATTGGAGTGGAGGAATATTCCAAGGGAATATTCCTTTGCAAGTGGGAGGATGAAATAAATTAGTTAATTAAATAATTAAAACATTATTTAATTGTGCATGATGGATGAATTTGAATATTTAATTATACAATTAACTCATTTAATTAAAAAGGAAATAATGGCATTTAATTAAATAATTAAGATTATTTAATCAAATGAGGGGACTTAGGGAATTTAATTAAATAATTCACATTATCTAATTAAATAGGATGAAAATTAGCATGAAAGGGGATGAATTAACCTAATAAAATTGATTATTCGATTAATAGACGAAAATGATGAATTTAATTAAATGATTAAGATTATTTAATTAAATAGTTGAAAAGAGGTGAATTAGGACAAGTTAATAATCAAATTCAGATGTGCAATATTGATCAGGATGATATTAAGTGTCTACAACTACATATATCAACCAAAATTATCGCCTTTTATTTTTTGATATTGTAGAGAAGGGGGATTCACTACTCATGAGTCTCTTTATTCTCAAGAGATTCTGAAGGGGTGAACTGCCCTAACTACTCCAAGGAACAAAGAGAGTTTAGAATTAGAGTGAGTAGGTCAGCGATTTTTTGGACAAACTAGCAAGCTTTCGGCCAAGGATGCCAGTACGACACATGGATGACAACACAACACACTGGAGTCCCAAAGATGCACTGGTGTCTTGTACGGACAGAAAACCAAGAATGTTGCAAAAAAAATAGCAAAGTATCTACTACTCTAACTACTAAGAAATCTTGGAGCGTGAGAAAGTAACAGAATGTAACAAAACTGAAATGGAGTGAAGTAGATGATAAGAAGTTAAAGAGGATAAGAGATAGAAACTTCTCACAACACAAGTAATGAAGCCTCCAACACGTGAATATCTTCAATACCTGCATGCGTAAGATCTGGAGAAAATGTTGGGGCTGTATAGGGGTTTTCCTCAATCAAACCCCCGTTTTGGTGTTCCCACCTCCACAGAAAACCAAATAGATAGAGAGAAATAAACAAAGGAGTGCTAAAAGCAATCCCCACTCGAGGAGGAGAACCCATATCACAAAATGGAGATGCAGTAGATGGGGGATGTGTGAAATCCCAGAATGCTCGCAAGCACAAGATAGGGGAGATATAGTTGTAAGGATTAAGGAAGCCAAAGAGAGCAAGGATGAAAAAGAGGGATGCGAGAGCCAAGAGAGCTGCAAAAAGTGCTATAAGATCTTGACAGTGTTGCAAGTTGTAGGGGGTTGTACAAGCAACATAGCAAGATAATGTTGTAGAGAGGAGAGGAGAATTCTAGAGATAAGCCAAGAATGCCAAAGAGATTGAAAATACAACTTTTAAAGAGGGAAAAGAAGCTTCCCAAGCAATTACAAGGTGTCTCAGGTCGTTACCGCCGACAAAACTTGTTGACAAGTGGAAAACATGCTCGGAAATGACTATTTCAATGTTGAAATTTCATGGGACACTAGCACAGGACACAGACATCTATGTGGTGCACTAGTGTCCAGACACATCACACTCCAAAATGAGGAGAACGGGAAAAGCACAAGGTTTGATGCAAAGCTGACATGTGAAGGTAGCTACTGAAAAGGGGTCTTGAGCATCCTGAGAGGGGAAAAGGCTGATGTAGGAACTAAAATGAGCCTACACAAATGCTAGGGGAGTGGACACTAAAGCAGATGCAAGAATGTATGTGAAATTACAAGGGGTGCAATTTTACGACATTACATTTTTCCCCCACTTTAGCTTGCATATGAATCTACACTAATATGCATGCTAAAAGAAATCTACTAAACATAAATAACATCATGATGCCAAAAGGATACTGTAGAGGAAGCAAATAACTCTTCAAACCAAAGAAGCATGTCCCCGGGCTGAAGACCTACAAAACTAACACATTAGACAAGAAAGACCTGCACAAGACAATAGTGTTAGAACATAAAAATCCACTACATCACAGAGTTAGAACATTTAAAAACACATACACACAAGCACACACAAAAAATTGAAGGATTTGAGTCAACAAAGTGAAAGAGACCTCGATGTAAAAGGTCGTCTCAGTACTATGCGTCGTCCCCAAATTAAAAACAATAACACAAAAGAATTCTTAAATGAAGAGAAGGTAAGGATTGATTGCTTCAAGAGAAGAATGCACCCAAGATTTAGGGAAGCAACCAATATCGAAGAGAGAAAGAGCATATATTCAGGATGAAGAAGATGTAGATCTTCAATCCGGTATACACAATTGAGAAGAAAGAGATGGAGAAGCTAGAAAGGAATGAAAATTCCAAGAGAGATAGCTCCACAAGTCCTCAAACCCAAGGAGAGTTCAATAAATGCTCCACAAATCTGCAGAACTACGGAAGGTGAACAAAAGGCTCTGTAGGTACTCCCTCCTACATAGTTGAACAAATTGCACCGAAGGTCCGTAGACCAACAGTGAACAGATCCCATAGGATGAAAGTGCTTTATAGGTCCTCATAATTGCAAAGAAGGTACCCTAGGTACTCTCTCCTGAGGGAAGCTTGATGTAGGGGACTCTACAAAGTCAAATTGGATCCTCACAGGTGCTCAGTCTTGCAAGGTAATCTTGATTGTAAAAGAAGCTTCACAAGCGCACCTACAAAGCAACATGTTAATCCGTAGACTAAACATGTTAGGAAAGCTTGATGTAAAGGAGCTCTACAAGTTCTTGGTCCTGTAGAGCAAGACTAATCAGAAGAACCTATGGTTACTACAAGTTGTGTTACAAGACAGTCATAGAAAAGAAGGGTCTAGTCAGGCTACCCCCAAGCTAGACGCAAAGATATGAAATAGGTCTAGTCGGGCTGCCCCCAAGCTAGACACAAAATAATTCATTTGAGAGAAAAGATTCAAAGGGGGTCCCTTAGGAACCCTTCAAGAGAAAAAGTGTCCACTCAAGGGACGCTTCATTTGAAAGACAAAGAGAAGAGAGGGGGTCCTTAAGAAGGACACACATCTCCAAAACAAGTTATCATTTCCCCCAACACACAAGAGAGGAGAACCATGCAAGATACTTAAAACATACAAGATAGAGGTAGACCTCGATATCACTTGTCATTTGAAGAATAGGAAGGTGCATCAACAAATAAATGAGTGATGGCACTTGAATCAAGAAGTTGTTGTATTTTATCCTTCAAGGCCTTAGATTCACTAGTAGAATGGCCAGGCACTCGATGGTATGCACATAAAGAATGTTTTTCTTTATCATTCTTATGGAATTTCTTACGTGTAGGAGAAGGAAGAGTAATCAAGTGGGCTTTAAGAAGCCTAAAAAAAATACGCCCTTGCTCAAATAGAGGATGAGGATTAGGAAGAACCCCTTTCTCTTGTGGAGAAAATTTTGAATGCTCACAAGAAGAAGACACAAAGATAGTAGACAATGGAGGATGAACCTTTCAAGGGAATGAGGTTGAGCAAAAACAGTGTCGCCATTCAACCATGGCTTCCGTTTAGATTATTCATTCAAGCAACCAAGCCCCAAATTATGCTTATGAGGTGTGCATTCTATAGGGACCTGAATGCCTTGTTCGTTACACCCACAACCTTTATGCCCATAACCATATGTAGAGACAAGCTTAAAGCAAGGACCATAATGTTCTTGCAAATCTTGAGAAGGAGGAGGATTTTCATAGAGAGCATTGTTCGAGCAGTGGGGATCACACTCTTCTATGGGATCGCCATCATCCTTCTTGATAGGATTACCAACATTAGCCTCTTTAATAGAAGTGTGATCGTCTTCCTTGAAAGGATGATCAACATTAAGAACATTACAATTTATGTTCACATTATCCCGCGATATAGAAGAAAAACCATCTTTGATAATGGGTTTGAATGATGTTATCAGAAGGATTAAGTGGATCGGGTCAACTTTATATTCTCCACTAAAGGATTCTGTAAAGTTTGGAGAACCCCAATCATCACCAAGACATGCATTCTTTTGAGAAGAGGTAGAAGGAGAAGACTTAGGATTTCTTGCTTTAAAAAGGATCTTCTTCAGGGATATTTGTCTCAAGAGTATCCTTTGCAACGGGTATTGTTGGAGTAGACATCAACACATTGGAAGAAACTGAAGGGATAAGAGTAGTGTTGTGCAATTTTCACACATGCCCCACCTGAGGTAGGGACCCTCCTCTTTGCTTGCTTTCGTCCCTGCTTTGTTGTAGGTCTCACCTTTTCCCATTAAGGGATGGGTTCCTTGAATTTTGGCTTTTGGCTTCACTTGGAGAGATCAATGATTTATCTGCACCTAGGGTGTGTTATTTGCAGCTCTTTGATCCCAGGGCATCCTTAGGGTCTCTTTTCTAACCTAGGATCCAACCATCGGGAAAAATCGACCAAGTCTAGAAGGTCTTCGGGGATTCCACCTTGATCCAGATTCCCCAAGCGATGGGTCATCGAGGGAAATCCAAGGTGGCCTGGAAATCCCGAAGTCAGGTTCTATGAAGAATCTGGCCTTGCTCGGATTCCCTGAATTCATCCCATGGTCATATCCCCAAACCCTAGAGCAACGTCTTTTGGCGTGAAAGGTAGGTGGCTACATTTAATACGATTTTGGTCGGCTATTTAGGCGACGTTCAAGTGTCATTTTCCCATTTTTCATTTGGAGCTTAGTGCATTCAAACTCATTTCTTCTTCATTGATCGCCTGGTTCATCTGGAGATAGCTAATTTTCTTGTGGCTGTTGGTTTCCATCTGGAGTGCATTCACATTCTTGGATTGTGTGCATTAAAGGTAGGGTTTTTACCCTTTATTTCATGATTTTAATGCCCTAGCTTGACTC
>VDFB02047206.1:0-44562 GCA_007258455.2 Sequoia sempervirens | reverse complement strand
CATTATTATAAACAACATTAACAATAGTAGATGTTCTCACTTAATAGCTCAACACGATAAGATAATATCAACTAGAATTGGTTGTTCATAGTCAATATCAACTATCTAGAGCGTGAGATAACTAAACACAATCCATTGTATAAGATAGTCAATAATTTGCAATTTGTAGCAAGCTCTCGGAAAAGCATAAAACAAATACCGAACTACACTAATAATTGGCCATAACTTAGATCAAGCAAGCCATATATCCATTGCAAGAGTCAAATTCATAAGCATCTAGAGGTTTATAACAGATTTAATACATCACATATAAGATCCCTGACAATATTGCATTACAATTTCATCAGTATGCATTCTAACCCAAGATTACTTATCAAATCCTTATACAACACATATCTGCCTATAATGCCATTCAAGCATTTTAATTAATTCCTTTAATTAAAGCTAAAATAGAATCATACACACTACAACAGTGAGATGGATAAAACAACCCTTAGTTATTTCATTCAAAGTTCAGGTATGCATGTACAATGGAGAGACATGAGCTCAGATTTTTATTTCAACTCAAATGCTAGTACTGTTATACAACATTAAATCTCTATGAACTCAAAACCTGTTACAGAATGACTCAAAACCTAAATTGCATTTCTCTAAAACCATCAGACTCTACAATTCGCTCTGCAACTTCACCTAGACTTGACAAAAATTATCTAACTTGTTAACCTGTACTTTTGGCCTTGAAATCCTTCTTATAGAAAATGAAGGAGCAAACAAGCACCGAGCCAGAAAGTACACCTCTCACCAGTCAATTGGAGCACCTAATGATATTCCAAAATTTGTTACAGCATCCACCACCTTGAAAAATATTCTTGTTCATCATATCAGCTGAGGAACGTTGATGAAAAAACCACAAGAAAACCACACCGAGAAAGTCATCAACACAAAACTAGAACCATTGCAACTGCAGCATCTGATCTGCCACTTGTTAGTAGTTCACTCCTTTTACTCCTCCTCTCAGTCAAATATTTAGTTACCCAATTTTGGTACTCATCATCAGTCGGCCAGTCAAAATTAAGTACCTCATCCACCTTGGTATTATAAGGTGTGTATTTTACCACTACTTAATTCTCATCCCTTTGAAAAGATTCCAAAAATGAGCTGCTACTAATGATTTTGTCCATACAGCTCACCAACAAATCATATTCTGAGTCATCACAAATTGAATTGATTTGATCATTGATGGCCTCACTTTCTTGATCCCGCCATTGTTGAAATGACCTGATTTTCCCCTACTTATCAATTATATTAGGTAACAATGTGTTACCCCAATCATTGAAATTCTTCACCAGCTCCCTAATCTTCCTACTCAAGTCATTTGGTAAGATCTAAAAACCTTGCAATGATTTTACTAACATATGAGTAGGCTTTAATGATTGGGGCCTATTATTTATATCAAACCTTGAGGCCTTATACATGATATCAAGATCACTGGCCCTAGGGATCCAATTTTCAATTATTGGTATCACTACTTCCTGATCCCTATCAATATTCTTTATTGCTACTAACAGCAAAGAATATAAAGAATGTATAGATAGAAATTTTCTATCAACCTTTTCATTTAAATGCCTCAAAACAGTAGTAACAATTTCATTTTTGCTTTAAGAGAGATCCCTCCTCACTTTTCTTTAATGATGCCTGCAATTCATCATTTTTTTGCAAGAGCTGCCTCTTTGTAGGATTGACAAAGCACTCTGTTTCTTCTTCAACTTCCTCTAAAGAAAGGTTGAGGACAGGATTCTAACTGGGAGATCCTGGTGTGGAAACAATTGGAGAAGCAGGAAGCACTGACCCTGCTATGGAAGGTAATGTATTGGTTCCTGGAGCACTTGATGTCTCCCCAATCTACTTATACCTAAACCTCTCCACTTTAGTTTGCAACTCAACATTTTTTTGTTGCATCTTGTTGTACTCCTCAATCAAAAGGTTATATTTTTCCATTAATCTCTTCATTTCAGCTTCCTCCCTTTCAGCAGTCTTTTGGGCCAATTTGGCTACATTCACAATCAAATTAGTGGCCTCAGTGGTTGAGGTCTCTAAATCTCTCTTTATTATCAATCCTCCCTTGAAATTTGGATTAATATTAGAAACATTTGGTTTTCTCCCTTGTGGGGCGAATGCCCAAATTGTTAGAGTTTCATATTCCTCATTGAAAGCAGAGTTTTGCAATGCTACCTTGACCTCTTCTTCAGAATCTTGAAAGGGATTCTTAGACTTCATAATAGCATTAAAGGCTATTGCATCTGTAATTTCCCATTCAGGCAGAATTAATACACCATCCTGACTCACCAGTTTTCTTCCTTCTTTAGGAGTGATGTTCTTAAATTCTTCCATTAATTCATCTTTTACCTCCTCATCATTCTCTTGGTCTGACCTATCAAGCCTTAGTTCTCTTCTCTGCCTACATTTATCTTGATACTCTTCAAACTTCATCCTCCATACCAATTGCAAGAATACAGGAGTTTTTACAAATGTATTGTCATCTAGAAACTTTGTGCATGCCTTCATTTTTGCATCTTGTACACTTTTACCTTTCATATCTAAATCAAATAAAACTAATTCAGCTGGCCTAGGAGGGGAAGGAATACCAACTTGCATGTCTTGATCAGTAACAATAATCTCATCCATCAGATCCTCCTGTGGTTGATCAATTATTTGCCTCTTAGGGCTTGGCTCGGATGGTGGTGATGAGGGATTGTCTTCCGGTGATGATTCTAAATCAATAATTTTGATTGCCCCAGGCACTTTGAATTTTGGACTTGGTTGTGGAGGCACTTTCATAATCTGTTTTCCTTTTTTGTCCACTTCTTCTTCATCACTGCTACTATCTTTTTTCCTCATGTAAATGGGCCACCTTTCCATAGGCTGGTATGTTGGCCTTGTTTCAATTGGTCTGGCACCTTGCTCTTGTACACCCAGACTCAATTCTAAATTTACCTTTTTTGTCCTCAATGTGCCCATAATTTCCTTGAAGTTTCCTATCAAAAAATCAATTTTCTTATGGTGGGGACTGAACTCCAACAGTGGATCATATTTCGGATCCATTTTGTCTACAACATCTAGTAGCTTACCATAAGCTATCCATTTCTCCTTGTTCAACTCTTGTCTATTCAAATCAAATTCATTTCTAATCAAGTTTTCAGGGAAATTGAACTCATGCACAAATTTTCCAGCTTTTATTCTTTGTCTGAAAAGAGAAAAGAAACCCTCAGGATCATGTTGCCACTTTGGTCCACACCCCAAATGGTAATCATCAAAGAAATTATCAAAATGCGTCCAGCCTCCCTTTGAAAATAAAAAATTAGACACCATTGTATAATTTGGAAAAAATGTTCTCTTACCCCTTCCAATGAGGTTGTCCTCATGAATACAACCTATCTACCACATAACTTCTGAAAATCCCACTCTTGGTGGCACATTGTATGGTAGTATATGAGGGTCTCCCTGAAAACCATATACTCTCAAGACAGTGCTAACTGGGTATGGGATAATGTCACCCTAGTTATGGTAAACCTTCAATTCTGGATTCCTCTCCTTTGGCCTGAGGAAATCATGTAATTCCTTAGGGATCCTAGGTATATTCACCATTAATCTAGCCCTTCATCTAGAAGCAAAAAAATTATCAAATTGCACATAACTAGTGCTTTCCTTATTACAAGATAAATCTGCAGCCCATATATGTACTGGCAATCTTTCTCCATCAACTGATTGCCTTAATTTCATCCTCTTAGAGAAAAAGCCAGCATTCTTAAACAAAAACATATGCATTAGCATAGAATACCAAAAGAATTGAGTATCGGTATCATTGTTTTGCAGCTTTGACAGCCCTTCATGCATCCCCTCAGCCAAGAAAGAAGCGAAGTCATAGGTCACAAAGAAGTTAGGGTGTTGTATTTACACCCCCATGAACATATAAGCAATGGGCATTACCGTACCAGGACTGAAACCCAAAATCTGACATAAAGAATAGAAAGTGGCCAGGAAATGGTTTGCAAAACAATTTAAATTGAAAGGTTCCTGGTCACTTGAGCTGATATGAAATTTTGAACCTCCTGCCCTAGCCAGATGAGGTGGAAGAAACCTTGCTCTAAAAATATATTTCAACTTTGCATACTCCTGCTTCATTTCCTTAAGGTTGATAGGAACCAAGTCTTCGCTCGGTTCACTCAAGTCAAAAATATGTTGGCCCTCTTCTTTATTAATGCTCAATAGAACCTTTCCATCATTGTCCCTGATTATCCATTTAACAAGGTCATATCTTGTAGCCACTGCCCTAAGCAGGTCTACATCAGGGAATACATTTGGTACCACCAGCTTCCCCATATCATACATCCATCCATTTGAAAAAAGGTGAGAAAAATTCCTCTGTCTGTACCACAATCTAAACAATTCCAAGCCAGTGAGGGGAACCCTAGCATCGGCAATGTTGGAGAAATTATACACTAACCCTTCCCCCAGGATTTTCCCTTGCATTAGGATTTTCATTGACAAAGGCAATTGATCCAAGAAATCATCATACAGGTTTTGTTTCAAATATTCAGTATGGCTAGAATGTTGCTTGGGTGGTGCCATCTCGGACAAACTAGGGCTTCTTTACAACATTATAATTCAGATAGCTAGGACTAACCAGAGATAGAAAATTATAGGACAAAACACTGTAGTTTCTCACAACTATAATTAAACTATAGCCCTAACACATTCATCAACAAGCTCACAACACATCCAGCTAATCCTTTCCCAAATTCAAATGAAAAATGATCGGGAGGCACAGAAAATAATCTCACGGCTTTGTTCGTAGAACTCCCAAATTTTGGCTACAGAAACTCGCAATTCTACCTTCGGCTCTGAAATTGCTCCGCAAAAATAGTTGAACACTTTGTAATACAGACCAAGCAGGAAAATTGATTTTATTGTCGCTCAAATCATGCTAGCAAGTGTCTCATTCGCCATTAAAGCTCAATTTTTCACTGCACGAACAGCTCCAACCATATTTGATACAGATTTAAATTGAGCCGTCAATTCTTCAGCTTGATCAAATCATCGACGGCCACCTTCAAAACAAGCTAACACAATTTCCAACACGGCGATAAGGGGCCCACCTTACTATACACTATGAAGGAAGTCCATGTGGCGGTTGCCCAGGATATCACAATCCTAAAACTTTTGATCGCGCGATGGTGGGCAACCGTTGATCCTGAGCATCAATGATCTTGTTCCTTTAACACAGTCGCCAGCCATGTCGTTAACCTTCGAGCAGCTTTTCTAGTGAGATTATAACATATCCATCGATTTAGAACATGTGCGTCTCAAGAACACTTTAGTAATCAGCCCCTTAATACATTTAAAGTCGGCTAGTGTTTTCTTTACTCTTTAGGCTTCATCGAATGAGACACGTGGCGCCCACCCATGATTTCACACTCAACCCAAGCACCATCGTGGGATGGCAGGGAATGGCTCAAATCAAATGGCAGTTGGTCAGTGATAGCGCAAATTTGATCCCCTGGATAGGACACGTGGCTCCCGCCCTTGATTTTGCAATCCTTCAATTCCTGATCATGGGATGGCGGGCACCATTGATATCTGCAGGAAATAGATCAACGGAAGCACTAAATCAACCCTTGCAAAATAAAACATTCATTAAAAGGAGAAATGGGCATTACTAGGCAGACGAAAAACAGCAACATAAGTTGTTTTAAAAATGGTGAAGCACGGGGTTATCCAAGACTTATGGAAAAATAAAACCCAGCAGAGGAGATAAAATTAAAACAAAGGGGCCTGGCCTAGACGAGCCAATAAGACATAAGTCATTTTAAAACCCTTCAAAAAGGTAACAGCGAAAAATATCCCAACCCAGGCGTAAAGTAAACATAAGGGTTTTACATATAGGCAAAGCTAAAACCCCAACCTTAGGAATTTTCCAACACCATGAAAGACCAGAGACATAAGGTAGGGAAATTTCATCCCCCAGAAGGACACGTGGCACCCACCCATGATATCGCAATCGATAAAAAAACTACAGCTTCTGATCATGCAATGACGAGAAACCGTTGATATCTGAAGGCAATTTGATCAATGGTAGCGCGAATTTGATCCCTTCTGCAAAATAAAAAATTCATTAAAAAGGATGAGGGGACATCACTAGGCCAATGGTAAACGACATAAGTTGTTTTTTAAAAGATGAAACACGGGGCCAACCGAGACTTAGGAAATAAAACCCTGCTGAGGAAATAAAGTATTAAAATCAAAGTTGGGTTTTAATTTTAATCCGGTGACGTAAGCCTAAGCCATTAACCCCAGTGGTCATGTCGCCGACGGCTTAGCCAAATCCTTTCATTAAATACTAACCGTGTAATGTGTAGGTTTTTCAGATTTGAAGATATGGGAGAAGATCTTGATCGTACCCTGCCAACTCACAGACCTAAGGTGTCACCCTGTTATTTGGCGCGAGGTCAGCAAAAGGAAGATGTGTGTCCTGTATGGAATGCGGGGCCCAATCTCCACTATTGAGCTCATAACCCATGGTTTTAAATCAACAACCAAGATCAAAAGCTAATGTAAATCTCTGTTGTTCCTTGCTAGCTCGCAGGAGGAAGATGAAGGTTGGTTAAAAACGACGAAGTCAACGACATTGTGATGCGTAGCTCCAGTCGTTCAATTTGAAAAGTGCATAGGACCTGCCAACATGGTAGTTGGCTTCCAAGATGGATTAATATTATTGGTCATGAGGAAGGTGAACGATGTTTCGTTGGATGTCAAACTAAGTTAGCCTGAGATAAACCGTTTGATCTGCCAACTCTTCAGGAGATCAGCGGGCTGTATTCAAAGTTGGAAAATGGCACATGGTGGTCGTTTTATCATACAACTGGTGAAGTATTAATGAATTATTCCTTCCTTGTGTAATCACATCAATCTCAATCTGTGTGAAGATGTTATTGTTGGCAATCATGAAGGGTGATCTGCAGATTCTCATGCAGCTCAAGTTAAACGGTGACAGTACATACACCACCAAATTGCCATGTTTGCACATGCATTTTTACTAAGCATTGATGAAGGTTGCCATTACCTCGCACAATAAATACAAGAGGAATTAACTGCTAATAGTGTCATCCATGTAGCAGTTAGAGCACTTTGTGGGCTGAGTCTAATCACGTTTGAGTGCTTGTCTGACAAGAGAAAATGAGTAAGTCAGTAAGGAGGTCTATTTGTTTGAGCTCACAAAAGCTCGGTCCTGCTATTCAAGAAGGTGCTTTGGTTGACAATCCTAGGCTTGTTCCCACTAGATGCAGTAGAAGGTTGCAATTTTAGTACGTTGCTGCTAAACTGGTAGATGACAAAGGCAAGCAGTCGATGTGCTCTATTACTAGTGTCGGTAGGAAAATAAGGTATGGGCATGGCTCCTCTGGATGCCAAGACTCGCCCATTGACCTTACGAGCAACACTTCTAATGATGTAACTGAGACTGACTCCGACTACTATCAATATTTACCTAGGTTTAATCACGGTCTGCCCTCTGATGAGGAAGTGATATCTATGGTGCCATTGGTTGTTAAAACCCCAAGCAGACGGACTAGAACCATATTGGGCAAGGACAAGAAAGAAGAGGAGGTTGAGGGTCTACCGTATTGGGAAAAAACTAGAAGCGGGCATGTATACCAGGGTCTGAGTGTTGGTAAGGGCAGGGTGGCGGGTAAATAAGAAATTGTTGTGGTGCCTTTGTGGAAATTTGGTTGCCTGGTTTTTTTACGTGGATAGCGACAAAGGGGATTTTGGTAATTTGTGTTCCCTTTTATGATGATAGTTACAACTTTAGCTTTCCCCAGTTCATGCACTATGTTTTGTAGATTCAATGTGTGGGAAGTTTTGAAATGAAAGTCAAATGCAATGGAGATTTTGTTCAAATGAAAATTTGTGGTGAAATTATATTTGATTCTAAAGCTTGTTGATCCCTTCTCATATAAAAGGGAATTCAAGGCTCATTTGTAAGGAGAGAACCGATGAAATCTCTAGCTAGGTTTTGAGTTGAATATATGGGTAGAAAGATATTTGTCCTCTGATGAGGAAGTGATATCTGTGGTGCCATTGGCTGTTAAAACCCCAAGCAGACAGACTAGAACCATATTGGGAAAGGACAAGAAAGAAGAGGAGGCTGAGGTTTCCTCTCCTCCTCTAACAACAACTAGAAGCAAGTGTGTATACCAGGGTCTAAGTGTTGGTAAGGGCAGGGTGGCGGGTAAATAAGAAGTTGTTGTGTGGGATGTAAAATTTTGTGTTGATGATGTTGTTGTTGTTGGTGGTGTTGGTTCTACAAGTGTGGCACATTTTGATGTTGATTGTGTGCCTTCGTGGCAATTTGGTTGCCTTGTTTTTTTGCGTGGATAGCGACAAAGGGGATTTTGATGACAATTTGTGTTCCCTTTTCTGATGTTAGTTACAACTTTAGCTTTCCCCAATTCATGCACTATGTTTTGCAGATTCAATGTGTGGGAAGTTTTGAAATGAAAGTCAAATGCAATGGAGATTTTGTTCAAATGAAAATTTGTGGTGAAATTACATTTGAGCCTAAATCTTGTTGCTCCCTTGTCATATAAAATGGAATTTGAGGCTCATTTGTAGGGAGAGAACTGATAAAAGCTCTAGCTAGGTTTTGAGTTGAATATAAGGGTAGAAAGATAGGAATAGAATAGATAGCCTGTTTTGAGTTTAGGATGAATATAAGCAAATTATCTTAAATTGTATGGAGATATGACTTATAAGCATGAATAAACGTATAATTCTAATATATTTTCTCTCCTTATGTGGATTTGAGTGAATTTTGAATGACATGTTAATAATGTTGTCATTCTTCTTTTGAGAATTTGTTCAATTGTGTGTCTATGTTTTTGCTTTGATTCAAGAAAATCAATTAAATGCTTAAATGGAGTCATAAGTTTACAATTATTTACAAATGATTTGATAAGTAGTAATATATCAGAGAATTGAGCTCCATAATGCAAGGTATTATATGAGTAGTCCATTCTATTAAATTTTGGTCATTTCTCTAATCAAATGGGTAACTAAATATTTAACCGACGAAGAATAAAAGAATAATATGTAAATGGGTCACCTACTCATTCCCTATCTCTCTCCTTAACCTAAACCCATAAACCCTTAAACCTCTACCTCTAAATTCTTTTAACCCTCCCTTCCTTTTTTTATCTCTCTCTCTCTCAAGTCTCTCCCTCAGAGCACCACTCCCTCTTCTGAGTGTATCTCTCTCACTCACTCACTCACTCCTCACTCACTCTATCTCAAGTATCTCCCTCCTACCCCTTCTCCTCTTAGGTCTTTCTCTCACTCACTCACTCCCCTCTACCCATAACCCTAAACCCTTAACTCCTTAAACCCTTTACCCTCTACCCTCTACCCTCTCTCTCTCAAGTCTCTCCCTCCTACCCCTCTCCCTCTCTCCCTCAAGTCTCTCTCTCACTCACTCTCTCTATCTCTCTCCCCTCTACCCTTAACCCTAAACCTTAAACCCTTAACCCTTAAACTCTAAACCTCTACCCTCTATCTCTCTCCCAAGATTCTTGTATCATGACCTTGATTCAACCATTGCTCTTATTTTGTTATGTGTAATAAATACACATAGTCTCCTCATTTTATCTTTATTGGACAACCACCTGTCACATATGTGGGTGACCTAACAACTCACCTTCCTATGTGATGTGTGACTGCCCAATAGGGTTATGGTGAGAGGGGCTTGACAACAACTTGAAATGCTTCCCCTCATTGTTTAAAAGATGCATAATTGAACTTGATGCATCTATGAAGTTTCTACTTCCTTTTATAAATGTATCATGATCTTCTTAAGTGAAGATTGAAGGACACATATCAACACGTGTGATAAGTTGTATCTTTTTGAATTTGTCCTTTTCATGTCATGTCTTTATAAGTGTTCCTTTTCTTTGTCTGCCTTTTATGTTACTAAGGTCTTTATGGTATTGGGAAAATCCTGTAAGGTTTGCTCTTTTGTCTTTGATCAATTCCTCTATCTCTCTCCCTACCCATAACTTCTAAACTCCTAAACCTAACCCTAAACCTCTACTCTCTCTCTCTCTCTCTCTCTCTCTCTCTCTCTCTCTCTCTCTCTCTCTTCTCTCTCCTACCCCTCTCCTCTCAGAGTTCTTTATCTATCTCTCACTCACTCCCTTTCTATAAGGCTCCCACTCCCTTAAATCCTAAACCTTAACTGTAGAACCTTAAACCCTTAACTCCTTAAACTCTAAACCTCTGCAATTTCTAATTCCCCATTCTCCCACTCCTCTTCTCTCTCTCTCTCAAGTCTCACCTCCTACCCCTTTGCCTCTCTCACTCACTTTTTATCTCCTCCCCTACCCTTAACTTCTCTGTACCCTTAGAACCTCTACTTCTTTTTTATCATTCTCCTACCTCTCCTCTCTCTCTCTCATCAATCCCTCTTTATCTATTCTCTCCTTCTACCTATAATCTCTAAACCCTTAACCCTTAAACCCCAAACCCTTAAACCCTCTACCCTCTACCCTCTCACTCTCAACTCACTCTCTCTATCTCTCTCCCCTCTACCCTTAACCCTAAACCTTAAACCCTTAACCCTTAAACTCTAAACCCTTAATATTAGGAGTGTATTAAAACATTATAAAAGTATAAATTTTTGGAGTTCTATTAGGAATTGAATGATAAATTACGATGAATGGGAAAATCTAAGGCACTTTAATATTTTCAACTAAAAAGTTAGAGTTCAATTAGGATTAGTGTTCACTTAGGGTAGGTTTAGGGTTCAATTAATGTTCAATTTTGGGCTAGGATTGAGGATGAGGTTGGCGTTTAATTAAGGTTATGAATTCAATAAGAGTTCAAATAGGTTCAAGGTTAAGATTAGGGTTGGGGTTAAGGTTCAATTAGGATAAGAATTAGTGCTAGGGTTAGGATTAGAGTTCAACCAGACTTCCAAAGTTAGGTATGGTACAATTAGGACTCATTGTTCAATAAAGTTTAATTAGGGTTAATAATTAAGGTTAGTTTTAAATTTCAATTAGGGTTTGGATTATGAATCAAGTAGGTTTGTGTTAGGGTTTGATTAGAGTTATGTTTAGGGTTTAGTTAGAGTTAGGGTTAGGGTTAGGGGTAGAATTCAATTATTCTTAGTGGTCAATTACAATTATATTTAGTGTTCAATTAGGGTAAGGGTTAGAGTCCAAATAGGGTTAGGATTTCTAACTAGGGTTAGCCAGAATAGAATAAAAGTTTTGTGTTTAATTATGATATCTAGAATTTAGTATAATTTTAGAAAATGAAATGATTTGGACACAAAGAAAAAAAAAAATAGAAAAGTTGATTTTATATAGATTCATTTCTTAATTTATTCTAAAATTTAATTAATAATTGTTTAATTAATATAAAATGAATATTTAATTTAATTTAATTTCATTGTATTAGATAATTAGTAAAACTAAATAGATAATAAATATTTTATGGATTTTAAAATTAGAATTTAGTTTAATTTTTATTTGTAATGTCAAATATTAAAATTTTAGATTGAAATATTTAATTGATTTTAAAATATTTATAATTAATGTTCAATTTATAAACGATATATGAAAAAAAAACAATCATTTTGAGCGGATGGATGCGAAAAATGCAGAGCAGGCGGAAATTGGTGACGGCGAGGGAGTCAAAAGCAGCGGTGATATGGCGTTGGAGGCCCTGCTGCTGGAAGCAGAATCAAGGCATGATCTCCCCTGTAAAACCCGGGTCGTGGCTGGCAATGTCAATCTTCAGGTTTCCGATGACATCCCGGTTGTTGCCATTCCAGACTCGTTCCTGAACTCTAAGGTAGAAAAGCTCAGGAAGGCTGCGGTCATAGCGAAATTCATTGGTATTTGGTCTCCTTTGAAAAAAATTAAGGAATGGATCGCTAGTAAATGGCTGGGGGTGAAAGCCGAGGTGTGCTTCCTTGCCCTAGGGTTCCTGCAGATTGAATTTGAATCAGAGGCCCAGAGAGACATCATTCTGAAGGGAGGTCCTTGGTTTATGGGGAATTCGGGGCTTTACATTCAGGCCTGGACGCCAGGTTTTGATCCTCATAAAGAAATGATTTGGCAAGCCCCAGTATGGATTAGGATGTTTAAACTGCCGCTGGAGCTTTGGTCGGAGGAGATTTTCAAGCTCATAGGTAATGCGCTGGGCTCCTTCATCTCCTGCTCTGAGGTGCCGCAGCTTGGCAAGGTGGCTCCCTTTGCCAGGATTTGTGTGTATTTGGATTTAAGCCAACCTCTTAAACATTCCATCTTGCTATCCTCGGCAATCGGTTTTCGGCTTCAAGAGTTGGAATATGAATGTCTTCCTTTTCGATGTTTCAAATGCCGGAAGGTAGGGCATCTTGCGAGATCATGCGCTAAAACCAAGCAGCCGGAAGTAAATATTTCCTCAGAAGCAAATGGCGTATCCGTTCTTCGTAAGGTCCCCGAGTCTCAAGCGAAATTTGTGCCTCCGGAGGTGGACAAGTCGCCTTCTTGGTCCCCGGCTACGGGTAATCAGTATGTCTCCCCGCCGAAGCATACTGTTAAGGTGCTACCGCCTCCTCCGGCCATGCCCTTTGAGGAGGATAACTTCTTTGTGTACGAGGGTCTCTCCGAGTCCAATATTGCCCAAGGTCCTTCCTTGGTAACAAAGAGTAAAATTGCCTCCCTGCCACCTGGTAGGGCAGCAGTTTCAGACAAAGATGTGGTTTCGGAGGATAAGGAAAACGATTGGAAAATTCAAACTAGAAGCGGAAAGAGAGGCAAACAAAACATCTTAATGGATGCAGGGGGTCCCTCTCTAAGGGGCAGGAAGACCGATGCCAGTAAGGCAAAAAATGTTGCCTTGGTTGACATAGGTAATGGGACGCAGGCTACATTGAACAAATTTGTGAAGCAAGGGGGCGAGCACTCCCTGGTTCCCCCTAAGAAATGAAGGTTTTGAGCTGGAATGTTCGTGGCCTGAAGGGCCAGGAAAAGTGTCGTCTGGTCAAACGGCTGATTGAGAAGGAAGCGCCTGATGTGTTCATGATGCAAGAAACTAAGCTAGGAAAGGAAGATATGTTCAAGGTTTTGAATAGAATCTGGAATTCGGCTGATGGCTCTGCGATTGGCGCAGTTGGTTCGGCTGGCGGTCTAGTGACTGCCTGGAATAAATCTAGGTTTGTTGGTACTGAGTTCTCGGGTGATGCTAATGCTATCACCGTTGAATTAAGGCATGTTCAGGTCTCTGAAAGGTTCTTAATTACAAATGTTTATGGGCCAAATCAGGAAGGTGAAAGGATAAGTTGCTGGAATCGCCTGGTTGACCTTAGGGCCCTACATCCGGAGGCAAATTGGATTGTGGGTGGAGATTTCAACGCCATTTTAGCCCCTGTGGACAAAAAAGGAGGCAGAGCTGTGGGAAGCCTGGGTTCGAATGGTTTTAGAAAATTTTGTGATGAGCTTTCACTGATAGATATGCAACCTAAGGTGGGCTGGTTTACCTGGTCCAATAGGAGGAGTGGGGATGCCAACATTTTGTGCAGATTAGATAGATTCTTAATAAATTCAGAATGGCTCCTGCAGCCGGTTACCTTCTTCTCTGAAGTGTGTGATTTTGGGGGCTCTGACCATTAACCTATAAGTTTGGTCAGTTCGGTTGGTCAGAAGCCTAAAGGTATCCCCTTCAAGATGGAGACCTTCTGGTATGAGCATCCGAGCTTCCTTGGAGCCTTGGTTGGCTGGTGGCAGAAGGAATTCAAAGGGCATAAGCGTTTTATCCTTTATCAAAAACTTATTGAAGTCCGACAGCAAGCCAGGGCTTGGAATAGAAATGTTATGGGAAATCTTTTTGCTGCAAAAATCAAAGTAGAAGAGGAATTGGCCAAGGCCGAGCATGATTGTGCTAGCTCCGGTTTCTCTCTCCCTGCCAAGGAAAGGGAAAAAGATAAGCTAGAAGAATTAAACAGGATTTTGCGTATGGAGGAATTATTTTGGCTCCAAAAGTCTCGGATTAATTGGTTGAAGGAAGGTGACAGTAACACCAAGTTCTTTCATATGTCCACTGTTATTAGGAGAAACCACAACAAATTATTGCAAATCGAGGTTCCGGGTGGTTCAACCATTGAAGATATTGACGCAATAAGGCAAGAAGGTAGGAGTTATTTTCAAAACCTGCTTGGTGCCACTGACGTGGTCGATCTTGATGCCCAATCCAAATGTCTTTCAAATATTCCTACTTTGGTTAATGAGGCTATGAATGCAAAGCTGATGGCGCCGTTTTCCAAGGAAGAAATTAAATCTGCAGCCTTTTCTTTGGGAGCTTTTAAGGCTCCCGGGCCCGATGGCTTTCAAGCTGGCTTCTTCCACAAGTTTTGGGATCTCGTGGGTGACGATGTCTGGCTTGCTGCGGAAGAGTGTAGATTGAGGAAATCTATGATGAGTGCTTGGAATTCAACGTATATCGCTCTTATTCCCAAAATTAAGAGCCCCAAATATTTTGATGAGTATAGACCTATATCTCTTTGTAACTCCATTTACAAGATCGTTGCCAAGGCTATGGCCACAAGGCTTAAGGTTTGCTTGGAAAATATTATCACCGAAGAACAAAGTGGCTTCTTGAAGGGCAGGCAGATTCTGGATGGTGTCGTTATTGCTCATGAAGTGGTTCACTCCATCAAAAGCAAAAAGAAGGAAGGAATGGTCATCAAACTGGATATGAACAAGGCTTATGATAGGGTTTCTTGGGCTTTCTTGCTTGCTGTTTTGAAGCAAATGGGGTTTGGAGCAGATTGGTGTAGTTGGATTTTTAGTTGTGTTTCCTCAGTCCATTATGCTGTTTTGATCAATGGTAGAGCGACTGAATTTTTCCAGGCCAAGCGTGGCCTGCGACAAGGGGATCCCCTTTCGCCGTTCCTCTTCTTGATTGTGGCTAAAGCTTTGAGTTATGCTCTAAGGTCAGCTAAGGTCGAAGGTAAAATCAAGGGGCTGCAAGTTTCTAGTGGTTGCTCCAACCTCACCCATCTCCAATTCGTTGATGACACCCTTCTTTTTTGTGAAGTCTCTGTCAGGGAAGCCTTGGGACTAAAGAGAATTTTATCTGATTATGAGCTGGCTTCTGGCCAGAAAATCAATCAAATCAAATCTTGTATCTTTTTCCTTAAAGAGTATTGTCAAGATGCTCATGAGGTCCAAAGAATCCTAGGGTTCAATATTGGTCTTCTTCCTAGCAATTATTTAGGCTTGCCTTTGGTTAGCAGCAGGGCTTCTGAGGATGAATGGAGAAAAGTTGTTGATAAAGTCCAAGGAAAGCTCGCCTCTTGGAAAGGAAAATGGCTGTCTTTGGCTGGCCGTGCTACCCTGATCAAGGCTTCTTTGGCTGCTGTTCCAATATATACAATGTCTATTTTTAAAATCCCAAGCAAAATTGCTAAAACCTTGGAGAAAACACAAAGAATTTTCCTTTGGAGGGGTTCGGAAGATAAATTCAAATTCAATTTGGTCAGGTGGGTTGAAGCTTGCAAGCCCAAAAAGTTTGGTGGCCTTGGGTTTCGCAATCTCAAGGATATGAATTGTGCCCTGGGTGCGAAGCTGGGCTGGCGAGTGTATGAGGAAAGGGACAAGTTATGGAGTAGAGTAATCCAAGCAAAATACCTTCAAAACGATGTGGAGCATTTATTCGAGGTGAACTCAGTCTTGCCTTGTGGGTCAGGCATCTGGAATTTTGTCAGAATCAGCTCTCGAATCCTTTTGCCCGAATTAGTTTGGCAAGTTGGGTTGGGGTCCAAGGTTAGGTTTTGGAGGGACCCGTGGGCTGCTAGAGAGCCACTGGTTAATTTGCAGGTTTTTAACAACTTGGCTTCATTGGTTGAGCCCACTATGGGCATTTTGGTAAGGGACTATAAGAAAAAGGTTGATGGTAGATGGACTTGGAAGACCCCGGAAGGGCTGGTAGGGGATTATCAGAGGCTTTGGAAAGATGTTTTATCCATCATCAGCAAGTCTCCTTTCTCGGAGGAGGCAGATAAACGGAGGTGGCAATTTAGTGGGTCTGGAAAGGCCGCAGTCAAGGAGGTCTTCAGTAATTACTTCTGCAGAGGCTCCAAAGTGGATCCCATGGTTTCTGCCCGTATATGGTGTAAGTATGGGATGCCAAAAGCCAGCTCCTTCCTCTGGATTGCCTGGAAGAATCGTGTTCTCACTTGGGACAGACTAGTGAAGTTGGGTAGATCTGGCCCTTCTTGCTGCCCCCTCTGCAAAGCTGCTTGTGAAAATGGCAACCACCTTTTCCTTTTATGTGACTATGTTCAGGTGCTCTGGGGCAGGTTTCTATCCCGCTGGAAGCTTAGCTGGGCTACTCCTAGGGATGTAAAGATGTTGCTGGATGGCTGGGACCTTAAAATAAAAAGCAAAGGTCTTAGACTTGTGTGGGACGTCTTCCCAGCTCTACTGATCTGGAATGTTTGGCTTGAACGAAATAGAAGGGTTTTTTGCGATCAGGAAAGAGATGCTGATAAAGTGTGGGATCAAATAGAAAATATTATTGGAGAATTAGGGGATATCAAGAAAGGTAAAGATTGGCTTATTTATGCCCAGGAATCAGATTGGGCTGATGAGTGGCCAAGATTTCGATGGCTGGGTTTGAAGGTTGCTCAGAGGCCAGAAGACCAAGGTGCGATTAGTTGGCTCCCCCCAGTTCACGGCTGGATAAAATGTAACTTCGATGGCGCGGCCCGTGGCAACCCTGGTAAGGCTGGCGGGGGTGGGATCTTCAGAGATGAGCATGGGCAGCCGCTGGGTTACTTTTCCCTCAACCTCGGAGTGGACACCAATAACATGGCTGAAGCTTATGCGTTGCGTGAAGGCCTTAGGATAGCAAAAGAGAAAAGCTGGTACAGTCTTTGGATTGAAGGTGATTCAAAATTGATAATTGATCTAGTTGAGAAAAAGGCTTCGAACAATTGGAGACTA
This sequence comes from Sequoia sempervirens, assembly GCA_007258455.2. Taxonomy (NCBI): domain Eukaryota; kingdom Viridiplantae; phylum Streptophyta; class Pinopsida; order Cupressales; family Cupressaceae; genus Sequoia; species Sequoia sempervirens. The sequence continues at coordinate 27,517 of VDFB02047206.1, read as the reverse complement.
GAGCAGGTTTTGTGTGAGATTAGGCTCTTGTCAAAGGTATTCCCTAATTTCAAATTATCCCATATAAAAAGAACAGGAAACATGGCTGCTGATTGGGCCGCCAACCAAGGCATCGATGCTGAAGATAGCTGCTCGGCTGGCTTTGGGATGCTCCAATTCTCTTACTCTGCTGATCTTCTAAGGTTGCTCCAAAATGATATAATGTTATATGCGCCTGATTTGAGGCCGTCTCACTAGACTCCCTGGGGGTCGTCTTGCCTTCTGTGGTGGCCATTGGGTTTCAACCCTGGGTTTCTCCCTCCTTGCTGCGCCTGTTCTTGTTGGCTCTGCAGCTGCATTTTTAGATCGGGTCCCTGGTCCCTTACCAGGTTTTATACACCAAAAAAAAAATATATGTACATTTATAATATACATATATTTCTATTCTTGTATAAGTATTTATATTACATCAAAAAAACATACTAAATATAAAAAAATGATCCCATACAAAGCAATTATACGCCTCTCAGAAATACATAAACACAAGTACATAAATATATATATACATGAATATAATTATATCTAATTACGTACAATTTCGTTCATATTGATTAAGAAGAATGCGGTGAAAGAAGTTAAATCAGGCTTATAGTTTTACCATATGTGGAATTCTATGTTAAATCATACAATTTATAACTATCTGCATCTAAATGCATACGTACCAATAGAACTACAAAATTTGACCAAATTTTATACATAAATGTCCCCTAAATAAAAATAATAATATAATTATTCAGCCACTAGCGTGCTTCAACTTATTCCAAAATTAAGTGCATAATATAAAATGCAAACTCATTAATGCCGGCAGAAGTAATGAAAATATGAATTAAACTAAACCAGTGGCATGAATATTGAGTGGCAGGGTGGATAAACTGACAAGCTACAAACCTAAGCAAGGATTCATAAAAATCCTTACCTCCTGCAATATGTGAAACACAGACAAGGAACATGACTAACTGACAGAATGCCTCAAAGAAATGTGATCTCATGGAATGCAAAGGTTTCCGGATAGGTACAAAATAGATTTGTTGGAAAGACTTAAGAAACTTTCAAGCGAATGTTGCTGGGAGGTGCGACGGCTGAGACAGGTTGACAATGAAATCAGAGAGATTATTTAAACCTTTACAACTTTCCTATTATGTTCAGTGTCGCGTGAGATGAGTTGACAATGAAATCGATTATTTAATTTACTACACCTTTACAAGTCTAAAGAGATTCTTGGTGTGGCCAGGTTGCCAATAGTTTCGAGGAGACTATTTAATTATGAACAATGTCTCATCTAAATGCTACTTGATTGAGGTTGCAAGTATAACGGAAAGTGAATATTAGAATTTGGAAATACGCCATCTCTTGCATTATTATCAAATCTACGTTATCCACAAGGCGAGAAGGAAGGAGAAGGTGAGGTGCAAATCGTGACTTAGGAGAAGGAGAATTAATGTGTAGCTTTTCCTTTTTAGACGAGCATTTACATTTGGCGTGAGTTTCGACAGCGCTCGGTTGTAGTTTGGGAGATAAATTTATTTTTAAGTGCTTGCAAGCTGCGATAGATTATCGGAAGAATCAAATGAGTTATTTAAATCTTCATATTTTTCCTACTGGGGTTCAAGTGCTGCAATTTGAGACTAGAAGATATTCAATCACTAACATAAGTTATAGGAACAAAAGATGCATAATATGATTGGTACCACCAATGGAATAGGACATATAAAATAACTCTCTGAACTTATTAAATTTCATTTAGGACATATAAAATATGCAGCAAGACAACCATCGAATACCAAGAAATCCTCCCTTTGCCCTTAAATGAAATTTAATAACAACACTATTAACAATTGCGAACCCATAGCAATATAATGAAGTTTTAAGAGGAGGGCAATCAAATGCAATAGAGAAAATCAATGGCCAACCTGAAACCTACGCTCAAAAATGATGAGGATGAATAGAAGACCTCCACCTCACAGCCACAGATCCTTCCTTCACACTAGATCTCCGAAATTAAATTTAGATCGAAAAACAATATCAAAATAAAACCCATAATCTATAATTTTCTTTCAAAAGTATTGTGCAGAGCAAGTATTCATTTTTTCAAAATCCCAAAAAAACCCATCCCCTCCTTCCTCCCCTCCAAAGCTAAATATAGTTATTATTTATTTTTCATATTCTACAGTTCTCTTCGACTTCCAATGTTCTATAGGTGTAGTTTCTTTTCTTGTTTTAAAATACTTCAGCTTCCTATCTCCTTAACCATTTAAATTTCTTATTATAATAATTATCTTTTCAAGATTATTTTGTTCATAATTATTATTAACTTCAATTTAACACAACAATTTAAATCAATTTATCTAATAATATCACTTTTACTTTTAATGAATTAGTTTAATTTGATCATTTGTTCTAAATCATTGATTTATTTAATTGATTATTATTTTAATTTCTAATTATATTTTAAATAACCTTGCAAATTCATATGGTTAATTAATTATTTAAACATGACTACTAACATTTGATATTTTTACACAATCAAATAACCACGATGATAAATAGAGCACACACAAATACTCACACAAAGTCGGAACAACTGACGGAGGGGCACTACAACATATCAGACATATATATACATACATATGTATACATGTGTATATATATGTATGTACATGTGTATGTGTATGTATACATATAAATATATGTGTGTATATATGTATGTAAATATATGTATATATGTATGTATGTATGTATGCATATATGTATAAATATATGTCTAGTCAAAAATTCCCTAGGATCCTCCATTGTTTCACATCTCCCAATGGCATTTAATAGTGTTCTACTTATTTTTAGTGACCTACTTGTTTTGGTAATCAAATGATATTTTTTAGTTTCGTTGCTTACTATAGTTGATGTAAGAACACATGGGGTAATGTTGCTATCTTTAGTGTGTGATTTTGAACCTATTGATTGATATGCACTAATTAGATTTCTTACAATAGTTTTTTCACCATTTGTATCTAATGAGCTTAAGCCAAGGATCTTCATAGTGTCTTTAAAATTAAGATTTTTAATCAATTCAACAAACAATTGGCACCTTCCAGTTTCACATAAGCTCTCAAAATAGTTTTTATGTATTTTATTAGCCATTCTTCTACAAGTGTGATCGGGAATTTTGTCGGGCATTGGTTTCAAATGGTTTCATCTATGTCAATTAGATAATTTATTTTTTTACATAATTCAACGAGGTGTTATGATTGGTGTGTGTTCTTGGTGTTTTGATGGATATGGAGTTTTGGAATATATAGGTATGTATGTATGTATGTGTGTGTGTGTATTTATACATGCATATATGTATGTATGTATATATATGTGTGTGTGTGTCCATATATGTAGACATATATACATACATATGTATGCATATATTTATGTATATGTGTATGTGTATGTATACATATACATGTATGTGTGTATATATGTATGTAAATATATGTATATATGTATAAATGTATATATGTGTATGTGTATATGTATGTATGTACATGTATATATATGCATGTTATTATCTATTTATAAAACCTGAGTTAAGTATTGTAATGACATTCTTTAAGATATGTATATATATATAAGGAAAATATAGAGAATTTGTTTCTCATAATGTTGTAGTTTGATCCAAACATGTTGAAAAATGGTTTATCTTCTGGTTAGTAAAGTCCAATTTTACCTATGGTATTCTATGAGTTAGATTGCTATGATGTTAATGTGAAGTATTTGTGTGAGTATAAAGTTGTCTTATGTTGACAAGATTGAAATAGAGGTGTGTGAAAAATGACATACATATCCATATTAGAATGTGGCCTTATATTATGAAAACTTTAGCCAAAGTAATATAATTTGTTGCTTACATTGTCAATTCACAATGTCTGGTAGGTTGAATGTCAATTAGAGATCAATTCATAAAGTCAATGCATCACAATAGTTCTCAAATGACATGATATGTTTGTATACTTCTTTATTTGCTACCCTCATGAAGGGTAGGGCCACCTCTAGTTGGAAGGTGTGCAAGGGACTATCCATTTATGGTTGGAGGAAAAGCACCCAAATGATGCTCTCCCTCTTATAGTTGAAAGAGCATTGAAGGTTTGATCATACAAAGACCCATTGTATTTATCATTTTATACTTGAAATTCATAAAATTATATGTTTATTGTATACCTATTTATTGGAAATTCTCTTGTATAAGTAGTTAAATTGTTAAATTAAATTATATGAGAATGTGCATAAGTGATAAGATTATATGAGATAAAACATTCCCATGTGTATTTATGAAGTTTATGAATTTTATTATTGTTAAATTATTATTGAATTCATTAGATCAAGTATATGAATATTCCTAGACTAAAAAATAATAAATTTAAGAGTTTTATCAAAAAAATTGATAATGAATTGTCATTTGTTACATTGATGACATGTTTTGTGATGACCATATTGATACTATTTATCTTATTATGATGAGGTTTATGACTCCTTGATTCATGATTGTCCTTCTTCCCCTTCTAATGGCCCTTCCTTGGTGGATCCCATGGACTTTTCACATGAAATCTCTTCAAGTAATTATGGAGTAGATCCTCTTGCATCTTACCTTGCATGTATTTTAGGCATTCCTAAAGAAAAATAATAATGAGGATATTATATTTTTAGCTAATGATACATCTTCCCTATCCTCTCCACTATTACACATGATATGGGACATGTTAAGAATGATATTGTCCTTTATTGAATAGACTCATTAATGAGATTCACTATCTACTATAGTGCATTTATCAAGAGAAAACATCTTTTAAAAAAATATCCTCTCAAAGAAAAATTGCATATTTTGACTAATCCTACTACAAGTGCATTTGTGGTACCTTAGTTCACAAAGTATGGTGGTAAAGGTGATCCATTATGACAATTAAAATACTTCCAATTTAAGTGCCTCCCTTATTTTCACGAAGATTAATTACTTGGTTAGGTGTTACCTTCAAGTTTTAATTGTCACACACTTACAAAAATTTATTCATTACCACATACTTCTATCACTTCCTTTTGAGGATTTTTCTAGTACTCTCACAAACTATTTTTGTTACAATTCATTGAACCTAAGATATATATGCTCTTGATATTATGAAATGTAAGAAATAAAAACATGACTCGATTAGAGATTACATATCATGATTTCAAACATTAGTTGTTAATATGAGTTATACTATAGATGAAGATGATAAGCTACAAGATATATTTATGGATGGTTTACCTCCAATATTTAAGGATAAACTATATTACATGCCTCATAATTTATTTTCATAGATATTTACTACTATAGATAAGCATGTGTGTACTCAATTAAATAATCCTCTTTATATAAGCACATTTCTAGCACTTTGTTGCACTCAAATAACAAGAACAATGAGGATGTATCTAATGATACTCATGATGTTCATAATGCAAATTCTAGACCAAAATACTCTAGAAAGTTCACTAGATCAAAGAAGCCTCCACACATAGTACTAGAACATCTCATGAAACATAATCTTATTAATTTACTTCCAATTAATCCAAGGGATAACTCTAAACTTACACCATGTATGGATAAATATTTTTGCTCCCATCACCATGTACATGAACATTCTATATAAATTTGAATGGAATTTAAACATAAAGTTCAAGATCTTATAGAAAAGGGGAGACAAACATTAATCATACCCATGAACCTATGACCCCTTCACTTGATGAGGTTAATCATATGAAATAAAATTATGTACATCAAGAGACTATCGCTAATCATCATAGCATACCCTAGAATGAGGCTACAAATAAAACAAAAGAGAAACAACCTAATATGCAACCCTTTGGTGTGAATGGGATATTTTACCTCACCAATTTACCTCTTAGGTCCTATCACACTACTTTACTTAAGTTTACTTTGGGAATTCTCAAAGAATTATCACTTTATGTCTCAAGTCATAATATTAAGACACATGTCATAATCTTATATTGTCATATGTCTCACCTTAGCCTATATAACTAATTGTTTCTCATTTTAATAATCATCATATTGAATCATATTCATGTATTCATGTTGTACATTTACATCCTTTGATATAATAGAACTATTATCTCATGTTTGGTCTATCTTGTGCTTTCATTGAAGCTCCTAGATATTTATGGCTAGATCTTCCATGGTATAGAGCATTATATATGAACTCTTATATGGTAGTATAACTTGTGGAATTGCTTCTTTTTAGTCTTTTTGAGAGATCTAGGTTGCATTATTTTTTTATCTTGAAAATTTGAGTATGATCTTCTCTTGCATCATATGATGACCTAGAAAATTAAACAAACTCAATAGAAATGCCAAATTTTAGGGGGTTCTTCTTTGTGGATTTATATTGAAAGTTAATTTTGGAGCATGCTAGTGAAAATTTGATCTTACTGTTGAATTTAGGGTGTCCAATAAAGTTAGTTTAGCCATTTTTATTTTTTTAAATTGGATATTGGGGGTCATATCTACAAGGGTCTAAATTTGAGGGTGGTTGCTAGATCCAAAAGGTAGCTAAATTTTTTAAGCATTTGGGGTCATATCTTACCCTATCATCATGTCCAAAAGGCTCAAGAACCTATATATTAATTATGAATTCGTCAAAATCAAACACTTTTTCATTGGGCCATTAAAGAAAAATCATCTTCCCTCCACGATATACATTTATGCATAGAACATTCCTCAAAATATTTGTCCATGTAAGCATTATAGAGAGGAATTTATGTTGGAATCATCCTAGTATAGGTCTTCTATGGGTTTCTAAATATATCTATATTTTTTAAAAATAAATTAAAAAATAGGTTATTATTGTGTAGTCTCACAACACACCCCCTTTTTTTTTGCTTCGACAGAATGGAAACCCTTTTTTTCTGCCTTTTCTTGGTTTGGAGGAAGTGGTAAGATTGTGTAAGTCCCTTGAGAACATGTTGAGATTGGAGATCTAAATAGTGGTGATTTCCAACTAAACACTCAAAAGTCAAGATAAAGGGAGTAAAATTCTTTATCATTTTTTTTTGGTCCTGCAGGAATCGGGTTTTTGGCCTTGTTGCATCTTGTGTCCACTAAGGAAAGATGAGTAAAGTAGATCATATAGTAGTAAAGTATTTCCTTGATAACATTAATTTCTCAACTTGTCTTCTCTTATTTTCTTTAAAATGAGTTGTTTGCTTCAAATGTGAAACTTTGCCAAAATCGAGAATCGAATATCTTTTGTCTTCCAGAATAAATTATGCTTTTTCTTTTCTTAACTTGGGCTTGCATGAACCTTCCACAATGAGTAATTTTTCCCGAAATTGGGATTCTCAATCAATAAAGCCCGATATCAAACCCCAATTATTATTCACTAAAATAATTTTATCATAATGACTTCAAGTTGTGGTAGTATTCCATTTCCACATCTGATACTAATCCTTGATGGTTCTTTTTCCTGAGTTATGTTAAGTGTTAGAAAAGAAATGTAAGGATTGAGACACAAAAAAATCTCACTAAAATAATTAGTAACTCAATATTGAGATCATAAGCATGGAATTTAAATGTAACAACTTCATTAGATAAATAAATGTCATATCACATCCTCACATGTGTAGTGCATAATCCAGGTAAAAGCACATAATATCTGGTATACAAAAGTACAACTTAGGATCTCATGCCATGTACTCAACTAATTATACAATATGGAAGTACAAATACAAATAATGATATAAGCATGATTTCTGAACATAATCAATATAGTCTCCAACCACCACCAACCCTAATAGTCATTTGCAAGTCTGAGAGATGAGAACATGGCTCAGGCACTTTTCTGCCCAACCACGAAGCTTACACTTCCCCAAAATTATTCCTAACATGAATAATACCTAACCCCACATGAAATACCTAGCAACCTGGAAACAATAAGCAAGAGGGAACCCCAATGCAACCTGATATATCTACATGCATTTCTAACACGAGCATGCAATGCTTTACTATCAGGCTATGGTAGAGAAACATATCAATATAATTTTCTAGGTAACATTCATCTATTTTAATGAAAAGATGGCTTTGGCCAAAACACTAGAATAAACCAAAAGATCCCACAAAGATGGACCTTCTCTATTGGTCCATATTTGACACCTTATCCTGGAAAGTAAACCCAATTCACAATAGAATAGTATGTATAACCAAAGATCATAAAAATAAATAAATACTCTTTTTCTTTCATGCAAATGATTATATGAACATCTTCCACTATTTCAATCTTTTCATGCATAAACACAGTAAAATATATGATTGACATGTAATTCACCTTTTACATGCAACTAGTTATAAACATGCAAATTGATCTTTAATGATATTTATCTACTTCATGCAATAATTAAAGTGCATGCATTACTATTCTCATTTTTATGCAACATTTAATGTAATTATAATACTATTTTCATTTTCATACAATAATTAACTAATTTTTATGTCTTGCAAATTTAATCATAAGAAATCAGTTCGTAACATGTGATGCATAATTACACTGTTATATATATATATATATATATATATATATAATAGAGTTATCCTAAAAAAATTTGAGTTGTTTCAGATATATAACTTTGATTCTTCCTATAACATAGTTATCAGAGCGCTTTTTCCCCTTGGAGACTTGACTTTTCATTTTGACCATATTCCTGCTAATATGGTTGGGACCATTAGCCATATTCAAACTAGATGTCTAATAATGTTTTTTTTATGATAATTGATTGATCATTAAGAAATTGCAACTTTATGAGATCAACTCCTTAAAACAAAGCAATGATACTTAATAAATGGTAAAACCATTTCACAATAAGCCAAGCATAAGCATGGGCATAGTTAATGAACAAATCGTGACTGATATTTGTTAGCATGATATTCTTGTAAAACTTGATTGTAGAATTCATGATATATTGATATTTGATAACATTATTTTCCTATAGAAACTAATTGGAAAAGTTAGTATATGGTTCCATCATCAATGTTTTCTTTAGTATATATCCCCGCTTAGCATTAAAATTTCTTTACATGAACACATTTCACTTGATTGTTTGTCTTTGTTTTCCTTTCATCTCGTTTCATGTAGGAAAATATTCCAGGGAAAATCAGTATAATCTAGTTTTTCATGGTATAATTCACCCCAATGTACTCAAGATCTACTTCTTATAAATTAATAAATAAAAATAGAAATGGTTGTAGTTTGACTTTCATTTGTTTTCAAGATGGCTGCTAGGATGTCAACTTAATGGTGGTTTTCCTTTCATTTTCTTCAGCGGGTCGGGGGATATGCTTACAATTACTGTTGTCCCAAAATAAATTTTAAATTTATTTTAAAAAATCATTGTTTGAAATTGTAGAAAGTAAAAAAATACAAGTTCAGTGATGAGTACAAATAATGGCTCAATTCTAATAGGGTTTATCATATATTTGTTATTGATACTATGGACTTTAGCACCTGGTTATTGACACTCTCTATGTTATTTCCATAAATTCATGAACTTTGGGCATGAACTTACCCTTGTAACCTTTGATGATATTTAACCTACTATGTGATATATCTACATTAATTTTACATGTGATTGAATGAATGTTATTCTAAGGTGATTATGGATATACAAATTGTCTTGTGTGCGCTAATGTCGTTATGCAGATTCACATTAAGATGCAGATATAAACAAATCTTGCAAGGTGGAAGAAATTCATGATAGTTGGCCGGTTGCTAAAAAATTCAAAAGATGGTCATTAAAGAGGTCAATGGAGGGAAAACTTCCAATGGAGGGAAACTTCTAGCTCATGTAGAAGTTGTAACTTACCTATAAATGATCATGTATGTTAGTTGAGTAGATTTAGGAGGTGTTGTTATGTTGGATCCTCGTTGAGGCAAGTCTGGTTTAACTAAATCTGGCACGTGCATAACCTCCTTCCTCTTTTTCATGCTTTCAATAAAGTGCATCCTCCTAGTTTGTTGGAGTTGCCTACCCAGTTAGGAATTAGTTAGAAGCTTTCCTTCTATAAATAATTATCAGATGTCCCTCTTCAGAAGGTTGAATGTTTTGATATTGTACTTGCATTTTTAGTTTCAAGGAGTGCAGTCATGTTGTTGATATGATGTAATCTTGTTTTCAATGAATAAAATGATATTTTGATTTGTTGCATCTAAGTTAGCTTAATGAATACTCATTCAAGTGGGCCCACTTGGTGAGAATTCCATCCATTCAGTTTAGTAGTTACTTTTTTGTTTAGTAATTAGTTATGGTCTTAGTAGTTTTATGTTCCTGCAGCCATTAGAACTATGTTTTGTGTTTGTTCTTGTAGCTAAGGCAGACAAAGTAACTTCCTATTTGTTTGTTGAGATCTCTATCTATGTCATTTATTTTAAAGTTCAGTTTAGTTGTTGATTCATGCTCAGTACTTATGCTAATTCCTTTTAATTATTTTATTTTCAGTATTGTTTCCTTTCTAGTTATAGGATAAGGATGACTACAGTTGAGTCCTAGTGCACATACAATGCTGACCCATTTCAAGTTCACGTCCCTGGGTTGACAAAGAAATGAACCTTCATGATGAGCAAGATAACTGCTTAGTGTGGATATCTAATCTCTAAGTTACAACTTTAAGGGCTTAGTTATTGAACCATTAGAGGAGGCCAACATTTTTGGCACCATTGTCGGGGATGGTGTCAAACTACGAAGTTCCTTGGAGTCATTTTTAGTTTCTTTCTTGTTTTGGTATCTTTGAAGTTTTTTCTTCACATACCCTTCATTTGAGAAAAGAAATGCTTTGTTATTCTTTCACCAATTCTTCGTGTGAGTTGGCTGATATTGAGTTAATACCACATGCATAGAGGCAGGAGAAGAGATGCTCATGGGAGATTCCTTCCTAATGACCCTAATCCTGATAACTAGCTAGTTGAGTTTCAAAATCTTCCAAGAGACGAAGAAGAAGAGGAGGCAAATCCTTTTATTGATGTATTTCCCAATTTGACCAGTTCTGAAACTTCCTCTGAAGAGCAAGTCTCCCAAAACTTGATTGAGAATCCATTTGCTTTGGCATTCCATCAAGAAAATATGGCTAGTCAAAATCCAAATAGACTTAATCAGCCATCTTTTCCATTTCCTATCACTCACCAGAATGAAGTTGATAACCTCAAGAACATCCCTGCTTCAGTTCTTCCTAAATTCTATGGGCTTGTAATAGAGGACCCTAACACTTTCTTGTTTGAGTTTGATATCCTCTGCAAAAGCTATGATTACACTATTGATGCTCATAGGCTTAATTTTTTTCCTACTACCTTGAAAGAAGTTGCATTAAGATGGTTTATGAGCTTAGGTAGGAATACTATAGAGAATTGGGATTATATGAAAAAAAAGTTTCTTGAGAAGTATAAAGAATATTGTAGGGGTAGCGATATGAGAGGAGATGATATCTTCAGGATGCAGCAGAAGGAAGATGAAAGTTTGGAGGACTATATTTTCAAGTTCTTGTTTTTCCTATAGAAATCTCCTCATCATGCACTCAATGAAGAGTCTCAAAAGTTTCTCTTCCTTAGAGGGATCAATGAAAATTGCATTGATGCTCTAGACCTGATAGGAGGAGGAGATATCACCCAAGTTCCCTAGGATGATATTAAGAAGATATGTCAGAACTACTCTGGGGCAGCTCTAAAGAAAGGAAGAGGCTACCAATCTTCTATGGGTAAATCCTTCACTAGTGGAGTTTCAAGGATGGAAATCACTCATTTGCTAGCATATTACAAGTAGGATATCATAAACAATATGGCTACTTAGCTAGATACACTTCAAGCAAAGAAGAAACAAGAGGAGGCAAAAGCAATGTTGGCAGAATATTGCCCTCATTGCAGGCTAGAGAAGGACTACAGATGTAAAATGGTAGCCAACATTGACAACAAGAAGATTCCACCAAAATTCAAGTCGGTTTAGGTTGATGATGATTAGGTTTTCTACATTGCACAAAGAAGACCATGGGCTCCAAGACAAGGTATGCCACCAAATCCATTATCTTTTAGTGAACCTTATTTGAATTCTTATGCATCTGGTAATCAATTGCAACCCCCAAACCCATCAAAATTTGGAGGCTATCCACCTCAGCCTTGGAACAACCCTCCAAATACTTGGCCCAATTACCAAAATTCTCCACCTTAGTGGTAGCAATTCTAGGGGAATTGGCAGCAACCTCTAGGAAACTAGCAACAAACATCCCAATGGAGAGGAGGACAATAATGGCCAAACCAGGCAATTGATTACATGTAGCCACCTCCACAGCCTTAGCAAGCCTACCATATGGTGTAATTGGTGTTCCAAGGCTTGCTTGCACAATCTACTAGAAGACCTTTTCACTGTCTTCTTCCTGGAACCTGATACCAATTGGTTCTTGTTAGGCTTGGATGATTAACCAAGTCCTGCTCCAACTCTTCTCCAAGAGTTTTCCTCTTGTGCTTCACCCTAGAAGACCAACACCTCTTTGCAACTGGTAAACTGTCTCTTCCACTTAGAAGATTCTAAGTGCCAACATCACACAATACCTTGAACTCTTGCAGGGGTGTCTGAGATACTGAAATCTTGCCAAACACATCCAATTGGATACATCTTGGAGGGTCTTCACTCTTCACTCTTACCGATCTCAAGATTTTGCTTTGAAGAGGCCTAATTCCTTGTAGCCCTTACCAGTCACCTTTTTGCTTTTCTTGCCCAAACTTTCCAAACAACCTAGCAAATGAACTTCACTTCCAGATACCCTTTTTGGTCCTTTAAAATATTCATAGGGTTTCAGACCCCTGTCTCCTCCGTACACAGGTTTCCTATATCCTAGGGCACATAGGGCTAATAGGCCTAATTAGCAGGGTTACACTAATTTCTTGCTCCTCTCTCACACAAACGGATTGTTTAGACCTCAATCCTTCTAGCATGTGAATATTTTATCTTACCCTACCTGATACCATGCTTTTTCCATACTGTACTTCTAACCCCTGCCTATACTCTTCACTTTTCTCTATCAAACTCCTAACCGGACCCTTCTAAGCTCGCCTAGGGTTTGATTTTAAAAATGCTTGCTTGACTCCACATGACTCCTACTGCTAAATATTTATAGACTACTGGCTCCCCTAACATATCCATCCCTCCTCAGGAAGACCCCATGGTTAGACTTCATGGGGGAGCCATAGAAAGGACTGACTGTTCAGAATAAGACAGTAGAAACCCTAAACTCTAATTTATTTACACAAAACCCCTAAACTAAATCAAATGAACTTACTTACAAAAGAAAGAATGCTTAGATATGTTTAGTAAACTCAGATCCAATACCAAATCAGTACATACAATCCATTTGTTATCACTGTCGCCTTAAAACACACGGAATTTCCAAAAAAATAGAGTTCTTTCTATTCAAAGCATAAAAACTATTCTTAATTACAATCTCCTAATCTTATAACTTGAGCCTCTTGCATCATAGATGCCTTTTGCCATGTTTCTAGGGATGATCGATCCCTCCTAACTTTGAGGATCCAAGATAACTAAGTTGCATACGCTTTGACAAATGTTGTCATGCAACTTTGCAACAACTCTTGCAACTCTGCCATCATCCTAAATCTTAGGACCTCAATCTCCTTGATTCCAAGCCACCAACCCCTTAACTACCTCTTGGCATATTTCTAACAATAAGGATGTGTTTAGAACACATTTAAGGCTCACCATTCCAACATAAGCTGTTTAAGGCTAACTAAAGAAAAAATTAACAACAATGATTAAACTAAGGTGACTTTAGTCCTAGTGACTAACTCACCCATTCCACAAACAAGCAAGACCTTCTAAGGTACAAATTAAACACACCATAACCCTGACTTGGCTAAGGTCGGGTACAAGCCAAAATTGATCATTAACAAAATGGAGTTTAGCCTAGGTGCTCCTGCACCATCCTCCCCAAAACAAAAGATTTCAATCCACCCTTGGATTGAGTAGGTTGGGATCAATGCCCAACTTCTTGAACTCTGATTCCTTGATCCATACTGCATCAGCATCAGGTTGACCATGCCTTTTAACTAGATGTTCTTTGTATTCTTTGGTCCTAGTCCTCTTGTAGACCCTGGTATCCAGTATACTGTCAGCTTGTTTGACTGTGGCAGAAGGCAGTTTGAGCTCCTCCACATCTTGGATGACTTCATTGAGACTTTTATCCATGTCTGATGGTGGTCCTTTGTAATGAACTAGATCTGCAATGTTAAAAATAGGGGACAGTCCACTGTCATCCGGTAGCTGCACCTTGAAAGCATTGTTTCCATATTTTGCTAGGATTGGACAGGGACCTATCCTCTTCATCTGCAACTTGTGAGGGAATCCTTTTTGCAATCTAGACTTGTTTAAATGCACCATCACTAAGTCTCCAACATGGAACTGCACTTCTCTTCTATGCTCATCCACCTTGGTCTTATGCTTCATGGTATTTTACTGCCAATGTCTTTCTGACTATGTCATGAATCTCTGCATTGCATAGGAAAAATCATTAGCATATCCACTTCCCTTGACTCCATCCTTTAAGTCTCTCAGCTCATAGATTCCTCTAGGATGTAGTCCATAGACAATTTCAAAGGGACTCTTCCCTTTGATCTATTTACAGTGTCATTGTAGGCATATTCAGCTTGCCCAATCAACTAATCCCATTGTTGACCATACTCCTTGGTCAAGCACCTTAATAGATTTCCAAGACTTCTATTTACAACTTCGGTCTGACCATCAGTTTGGGGATGGTATGCAGATCCAAAGGATAAATTAGTGCCCAATCTCTGCCAAAGTGTCTTCCAAAAATGGCTCATGAACTTAGTGTCTCTGTCTGATACAATGTTGATTGGTAATCCATGTATCCTTACTATCTCTTTGAAGAAGAGAGAAGCTATTTGACTGGCATCATTGGTAGTTTTACATGGCACAAAGTGAGCCATTTTGCTGAATCTGTCCACAACTACATAAACATTGTCCATGCCCTGTCTTGTCTTGGGTAATCCAACTACAAAATCCATACTCAAGCATTCCCATGGCCTAGTAGGAATAGGAAGTGGTTGGTATAGGCCTGCATTTGAAGAAGTACCCTTGGCCTTTTGACACACTATACAACTCTCCACATACCTCCTAACATCTAGGTTCATCCTTGGCCAATAGTAAAACCTTTGAACAAGTTCTTGAGTCTTTGTGATCCCAAAGTGACCACTCAATGCACCATTATTCTTTTCTTGTATCAAATTCTCTCTAATGGAGCCTCTAGGAACACATAGCTGATTTCCTTTAAACAAAAGATTACTTTGCAAAGTATATTCAGCATATTTACTTTGAAAATGATTCTTGTATTCAACACATACCTTATAGATGTCTGCAAAATCTTCATCATCTGCATATAGATCCTTGAAATGATCTATTCCCATGCTCTTCAACTGAATCTCTTGAATGGTGAGGACTCTTCTACTCAAGGCATCTGCCACCTTGTTGAGAACTCCTTTCTTGTGCTTGATATTGAAGGTGTAAGCTTGCAGGTACTCCACCCATTTCATGTGTCTATGACTCAACTTCTCTTGTGAATTCAGGAAACTAAGTGCTTGGTTGTCTGAATACACTATGAATTCCTTGGGAAGCAAATAGTGCCTCCATTTCCTTAGAGCTTGGACCAATGCATACATCTCAAGGTCATAAGAAGAATACTTCTTCTTAGCTTCACTTAACTTCTCTGAATGAAAAGCCACCGGTCTGTCCTCTTGACTAAGAACAGCTCCAATAGCCACATTGCTTGCATCACACTCTATAGTGAATAGCTTCTCAAAGCTTGGTAACACCAAAACAGGTTGGGTAGCTATCTTTTCTTTCAACAACTCAAAACTTTTGTTAGCTTGCTCATTCCATAAAAAATTAGTCTTCATTCCTCCTTTTATGGTATCCAACATAGGAGCACAAATAGCACTAAACTGTCTTATGAACTTCCTATAGTATTGAGCAAGACCATGGAAGCTTCTTACCTCTGTTGTTGTCTTTGGAGTAGGCCAATTGAGGATGGCTTCCACTTTGTTGCTGTCCATCTTCAAGTTGCCATGTGATAGCACAAATCCAAGGTACACCAGCTCTGTTTTGATGAATTCACACTTTTCCAAATTGATCTTCAACTTCTCCTCCTGCAGCTTCCTGAAAATCAACTCTATCTATTGGAGGTGCTCTTCTCTTGTTTTGCTATAAATTAGTATATCATCAAGATACTCCACTACAAATTTGCCAATGTAGTCTTTGAGGATTTCATTCACGAGTCTCATGAATGTGGAGGGGGCATTAGACAATCCAAATGGCATAACTAGCCACTCATAAAGTCCCTCATTGGTTTTGAAGGCTGTTTTCCACTCATCTCCCTCATGTATCCTAATTTGGTGATAGCCACTCTTTAAGTCTATCTTGGTATAGTACCTAGCTTCACCTAGACAATCCATGAGATCTTCAATCCTAGGGATAGGGAACCTATACCTGATTGTTATCTTATTTATGGCCCTAGAATCAGTACAAAGCCTCCATTCTCCTCCCTTTTTAGGTGCTAAGACAATGGGTACTACACATGGACTAATACTTTTCCTAATGAGACCTTGGTCTAGGAGTTCTTGAATTTGCCTAGCTATTTCCTCATTTTGTTGAGGTGTCATCTTGTAAGCTGCTTTATTTGGTAGGGTAACCCCTGGTATCAAGTCCATCCTATGACTTATGGATCTCTTAGGGGGTAATGTTGCTGGTTGTCCACTGCTCACAATGCCTTCATAGGTCTGCAACAATTTCTGTATCTCCTTAGATAACTCTGGTTTTTCAGCTTCTTTCCCATTGCTTACCTCTCTTGGCCTTAACATCACTGCATAGCCAACTCCTTCTCCTTCTTCCAAGGCTTCTAGGAACTCTTTTTCACCAACCATGAGCAGCTTAGGACCTGCTATCTGCACCTCTGCATCTTCTAGCAAAGACTGAATTCTAAAGGTTACCTTATCTTTCTTGAAAGTATAGGAGTTCTTTGCTCCATCATGCACAGCTTGGTGATCAAATTGCCATGGTCTACCTAGGAGTAAGTGACATGCATCCATAGGTAACACATCACACAAGACTTTGTCTTTGTACCTTCCAATTGAAAACTCCACCCATGCTTGTTCATTCACCAAGACATGTTGACCTTTATTGAGCCATGTGACCTTGTAAGGGTTGGTGTGGGGTATCCTTGTCAACTTCAGCTTGCTGACTGTCTCCTCTAACACAATATTGTCAGTAGACCCTGAGTCAATGATAACTCTACACACTTTTCCCATCATCTTACACTTTATCCTAAACAAGGACCTCCTTTGGCTTGGTTCTTCTTTAACCGGTTCCTTGATCAAAGTTCTCCTCATCATGAGGTTCTCACCTTCCTCTGAATTTAATGGTACTTTAGGATGTTTATCTGCTGCAGCTGTCTCATCATGAACCAAGTTAGTTCTCTTGTCATTTCCATCAGAGGTACCACCTTTCTCTAGACATCTATAGGCCGGGTGTCCCATTTGATTGCAGTGGTAACACTTCATGTTGGTAAAGTAACTGCCCCTTCCTTGTCCACCACTCCTTCCTCTAGAGCTAAAGCCTCTTCCTCTACCACCTCTACTAGAACTTCCTTCTTGCTGATCAGAGTTTCTGACTTCTCCTTGAGCCCTTGATTCTGAACTCCTTCCACCATAGCCACCTCTTTGTCCTCTGCTGTCTTTTCCTTTACCTCTACTTTTGGAGGTTTGCTCTTGCTTCTTTTTTCCTTTCTCCTCTATCTTTAAGGCCATTTGATAACATTGGCGGATGGTTTTGAAGTTTACTAGGCTCATGTCTTCTTGAATAGACCATTTAAGCCCATTCAAATACCTTGCTAGCTTGATGCTTTCATCTTCAACCACCTTTGATCTGAGGCACAACTTTTGGAACTCCTTGGTGTATGTTTGAACATCCATATCTTTTTGTCTAAGGTTATGTCTCCTCCTATGCAACTGGACTTCATATTCATCAGGTAGATAGGTCTACCTTATTTTGGTTACCATGCCTCTCCATGTAACTATAGGACCCTTTCCTTCTTTCTCTCTTTCACCTTGCACAAACTTCCACCATGTGAGAGCTGCACCTCTCAACCTTGACTTGGCCACCTTAACTTTTTGGGCTTCTGTTATACCATCACATTCAAAGTGATTCTCTATACTTTCAATCCAGTCCATGACTGAATCAGGGTCCATTTGTCCACTAAATAGTGGCACTCCTTCCAAAGCTTTGCCACTTAAGGCTTGCAATGCCTTCAAGAAGGGTTCTTCAGCAAGGACAGGGTCAGGTTTTGGAGCTTCCTCCTCCAAGTCCTCTTCCTTTTCCTTTACTTCCTGCTCTTCCTTCTGTTCTATCTTATCCTTTACTTTGTCTGCCTTTTCTTGGACTTCATCCAGGAGCTTCTCCATTTGAGACAACCTTTCTCTTAGCAGCCGGTTGTCCTCTTCTTGCTTTTCTACCTTCTTGGCTAACTCAGCATTAGTCACCATGGTTCTTTCTTCCTCTGGTGTATTTTCTCCTACTGACTCAGTGGGTTGCAACATCAATCACAAGCCTGATCAAACAAAGGCTCTGATACCAATATGGTGTATATGTGTTCCAAGGCTTGCTTGCACAATCTACTAGAAGACCTTTTCGCTGTCTTCTTCCTGGAACCTGATACCAATAGGTTCTTGTTAGGCTTGGATGATTAACCAAGTCATGTTCCAACTCTTCTCCAAGAGTTTCCCTCTTGTGCTTCACCCTAGAAGACCAACACCTCTT
The DNA here is from genome assembly GCA_007258455.2 of Sequoia sempervirens. NCBI lineage: Eukaryota > Viridiplantae > Streptophyta > Pinopsida > Cupressales > Cupressaceae > Sequoia > Sequoia sempervirens. The sequence goes on along the minus strand of VDFB02047206.1, from coordinate 8,578 downwards.
TGCAACCGGTAAACTATCTCTTCCACTTAGAAGATTCTAAGTGCCAACATCACACAACACCTTGAACTACTTGTAGGGGTGTCTGAGATACTGAAACCTTGCCAAACACATCCAATTTGATTCATCTTGGAGGGTCTTCAGTCTTCACACTTACCGATTTCAAGATTTTGCTTTGAAGAGGCCTAATTCCTTGTAGCCCTTACCAGTGACCTTTTTGCTTTTCTTGCTCAAACTTTCCAAACAACCTAGAAAATAAACTTCACTTTCAGATACCCTTTTTGGTCCTTTAAAATATTCACAGGGTTTCAGACCCCTGTCTCCTTCGTACACAGGTTTCCTATATCCTAGGGCAAATAGGGCTAATAGGCCTAATTAGTAGGGTTACACTAATTTCTTGCTCCTCTCACACACAAATGGATTGTTTAGACCTCAATCCTTCTAGCATGTGAAGATTTTATCTTACCCTACCTGATATCATGCTTTTTCCGTACTGTACTTCTAACCCCTGCCTATACTCTTCACTTTTCTCTATCAAACTCCTAACCAGACTTCCTAAGCTCGCCTAGGGTTTGATTTTAAAAATGCTTGCTTGACTCCACATGACTCCTACTGCTAAATATTTACAGACTACTGGCTCCCCTAACATATCCATCCCTCCTCAGGAAGACCCCGTGGTTAGATTTCATGGGGGAGCCATAGAAAGGACTGACTGTTCAGAATAAGACAGTAAAGACCCTAAACTCTAACTTATTTACACAAAACTCTTAAACTAAATCAAATGAACTTACTTACAAAAGAAAGAATGCTTAGATATGTTCAGTAAACTCAGATCCAATACCAAATCAGTACATACAATCCATTTGATATCACTGTCACCTCAAAACACACGGAATTTACAGAAAAACAGAGTTCTTTTTTATTCAAAAGCATAACATCTTCCTTAATTACAATCTCCTAATCTTATAACTCGAGCCTCTTGCATCATAGATGCCTTTTGCCATGTTTCTAGGGATGTTGGTCGATCCCACACTCCTAACTTTGAGGAGATCCAAGATAACTAAGTTGCATGCAACCTGACAAATCATGCAACTTTGCAACAACTTTTTGCAACTTATCATTATGTCCTCTCCCTAATTCTTAGGACCTCTAACTCCTTGATTCCGAGCATCCAACTCCCTTAACTGCCATTTAGCATCTTCTAACAACATAGATGCGTTTAGAACACATTTAAGGCTCTATTCCAAACTTAAGCTACTAAGGCTAATTAAAGCAAAAGATAATTAACAAAACTAAGCTATAGTGACCTTAGTCCTAATGACTAATTCACTTATTCCACACACAAGAAAGACCTTCTAAGGTCCAAAATAAACACACTATTACCCTGACTTGGCTAAGGTTAGGTACAAGCCAAAATTGATCATTAGCAAAATGGAGTTTAGCCTAGAATTCCTCCTCCTACTAACTCAAACTCTAGCACACCTAGACCTACTCAATTACCAACTCAACCCATGACTAACCCAAATAACAAACCATAGTAGTAGCCAGTATACTCTATAGATCCCAATCAATTTCTTGCATATTTTGTGAGTGTGAGTGACATTCATCTGCGTTTAGGAACCACTTTTCCATCACCTTCCACTCCTATTATCACAAAGATTCTTGTGGAAGAAGAGGAGCATCATAATCCATCTGATATCCTTGCTCAGTCAAGTGTGCCCAAGAATCCTGAACTAGTTTACCAGTATGATCAAGACCCACCATTTCCTCAAAGGTTAGAAGTTGTTAAACAAAAAGAGGAAAATGAAGAAACATACTTTGATATTTTGGAGCAATTGAAACACATATGTGTCAAAATAACTTTGTTTCAGGCCATAAAAGATGTTCCCATATGTAGTAAGGCAATTAAGGAAGCATGTCTCAAAAATCTAGGGAGGAAAAAGAAGGACCCTACGGTTCATGGTGGGCGGTTAATGAATATCATGGGAAAATTCATTGTTCCTAAATATACTAACCCAGGTAGTCTTGTAGTTGGAGTCATTATAAATGGAATCCAACTAAGGAATGCTCTAATAGACTTGGGAGCAACTATCAATGTGATGATTAAGGATATCCTATAGCAACTAAATGTTGCAAATATGAGACTTACTCCTACTGTCCTACAACTTGTTGATAGTTCCATTGTCAAACCAGATGGTATAGTAGAAGACCTTGTTATTACTCTCGACTCTTGGGAATATCCAATAGATTTGATGATCCTTTCCCCTAAAGCTACATTAGGAGGGTATCTTATTATTTTGGGTCGGTTGTGGTTAGCTACAACAGATGCTTACATTGGATGTCGGCCAGGGGACATGACTATTTCTAATGGGAGAAGCACTAAAAAGCTTGTCCTCTATCCTCCTGCTCAACCATCCCATGATATGGACAATCCCATATGGCCACATGTTGGAGAAGAGGTTGAGGAGGTCAATTCAATGGCACAACTCATGATGATAGACAAAAGTCCTTTTATGCAACTTCAGGAAGAAGATGAAGTATTATCCCATATAATTAAGAATCATTGTGAAGTGCATGAAGAGTCGCCCACTCATGAATCAAGTTCTGCATGTCCATTGTAGACACTTTTGCACACTTCTCATGCACTTGGATTTCTTGCAACAACAGATATGCTCCATACATTGTTACCACATGAACTAAAAATTCCAAGCATTAGTGAAACAACCATGATTGAGTTGACCACACAAGTACAAGTTTTAGAGGGGAAACATTTGAATATTAACAACAAGCTGAGCCAAGAGCAACAATTGTCCCTGACAAACCTATTGAAGATACATCAACATGCATTTGCATGGGATTACCATGACATGAAAGGATTACATCCCAAACTATGTACTCACGGGATCTACATTAGAGATGACTGCACACTAGTAAGGCAACCACAAAGGAGAAAAAACCCTACACTGAGGGAGATTGTGAAAGGAGAACTACATAATTTATTGGATGCAAGATTTATCTACGCTATCTCAGATAGTCAATGGGTGTCTCCTTTGGTAATTGTGCCTAAGAAGGGAGGTAAATGGAGAGTTTGTGTTGACTATAGAGAATTAAACTCTACCACCAAAAAGGATCATTTCCCCCTTCCTTTCATAGACCAAGTATTGGATTCACTTGCAAGTAAGCAGTATTTTTCCTTCCTATATGGATTCAATGGTTATAATTAGATACATATTGCACCTGAAGATCAGGAAAAGACAACTTTTACCTATCCATGGGGAACTTATGCCTATTTAGTACTTCCATTTGGTTTATGTAATGCACCTGCAACCTTTCAAAGAGCAATTATCAGTATATTCTCAAATATTTCACATGATTGTATGGAGATCTACATGGATGATTTTATTGCTTATGGTATTGATTTTGCAGAAGCATTAGAAAACCTAAGAAAGGTTTTGCAGAGATGCGAGGACCATAATCTATCATTGAACAATGAGAAATGCTTTATGATGATGCAAGAAGGAGTAGTCCTTGGCCATTATATTTCTTAGAAAGGAATTCAAGTGGACCCAACCAAGATTGAGGTAATTGCCAATCTTCCTATTCTTGTCAAGCAAAAATATGTTAGAAGCTTCTTGAGACATGCAAGATACTATAGGCGCTTCATAAAATATTTTAGTAAAGTGACAACACCACTTTATAATCTTCTAACTAAGGATGTTAAGTTCTAGTGGATAGAGGATTGTGATAAAGCATTCTCTGATTTAAAAACAACACTAACCCATGCTCCTGTACTCAAGGGTCCTAATTGGGAACTCCCTTTCCATATTCACATAGATGCATCTGATTATACTATAGGGGTTGTCTTGGGACAAAAAGAGGGGGCAATAGAGGATGCAATCTTCTTTGTCAACAAGAACCTACAAGGAGTTGAGTTTAACTACACAGTGACAGAGAAGGAGATGTTGGCAGTCATTTATGCTCTCAACAAGTTCATGCATTATATCACAGGATATTAGATCTTTTTCCATACAAACCATGCAGCCATAAGATACCTTATGAACAAGCCATTGATTTCAAGTAGATTAGCAAGGTGGTTGTTGTTAATGCAGGAATTTGATATCACCATCATAGACAAACCGGGTAAGGAAAATGTTTTGGTAGAATTTCTCTTCAGATTGACTACATTAGATGACACTCAAGTCATTGATGACTCCTTTCTTAATGAAAATTTGTTCTCCATCATTGTGCACACACCTTGGTATGCAAATATAACCAATTATCTGGTTACAAGGAGATTTCCCCCTCATTTCTCTCCAAAAGAGCGAAGGGTTCTTATTGAGAAATTTTTTCCATTCTCATGGATTGCAGGTTGTTTATTCTATACTGGACTAGATCATGCGATAAGAAGATGTGTAAGAGAGGATGAAACCTATGATATACTACATGCATTCCATAATGAACCCTGTGGAGGGCATTTTTCATCCAAGAGAACAACCATGAAGATTCTCAATACAAGGTATTACTAGCCTACATTTCATAAGGATGCAAGCAAGTACACTAGGAAGTGTGATAGATGTCAAAGAATGGGCCGACCAACTAGATCAGTTGAAATGCCTCTATACCCTCAAGTAGTTATCACACCATTTGATAAACGGGGACTTGATTTTGTAGGTCCAATTGATCCACCATCAAATGGAAAATCTTACATCTTGGTTTGTACTGATTATGTGACTAAGTGGGTTGAGGTCAAAGCCATGAAACATGCTAGGGACAATAAAGTTGCAGAATTCCTCTATGAAGAAATCTTCACATGCTATGGAGTTCCTAGAGAGATAGTCATAGATCAAGGGGCTCAATTCACATCCATTCTTGTCTCAACATTGGCACGAATGAGTTTAATGTTAGGAACAAGAAATCTACAACCTATCACCCTCAATCCAATGGCCAGTTTGAGGTAACAAATAGGGAAATAGAATCCATTCTGACCAAAATAGTATCAATCCACATAAAATATTGGGCTTGCTAGAAGCTATCTGGGCCTATAGAACCACTTGAAAAACCACTACTGGTTTTACTCCTTTTGAACTATTATATGGAAAGATAGCAATGATTCCTATAGAGTTTAAACACAAAACTCTTAGAATTGCACTAGACCTTGGAATAGATATATCTGAGGCATAGAAGGACAGGGTAATGTAACTAAATGCCTTAGATGAGATGAGGAAATCAGCTCTCCTCCATGCTGAGATGGTGCAGAACCAGAGAGTTAGATGGCATGAAAAATACATCAAAGAAAAGAAGTTCCAGCCAGGTGACTAGGCACTTCTTTATGATTCTAGGTATAAGGACAACATAGGAAAACTTCAAACCAAGTGGTTGGGACCATATGAGGTTGCAGAGGTCTTCTCCAATGGTGTTGTTCAACTCACAACAATTAATCTTGTCAGGTTGAAGATCCTGGTCAATGGTCATCATCTCAGGTTATATCATAAATCGACCTCAAAACAAGAGTTCATGCAACAATTTATTGAGTACTAGAACTCTAAAGTTCCTATAGCCAAAGGAAGGGGACCTAGTGTCCATCCTTCTGACTAGTCAAAGGTACACATGCAATCATAATAAAGATTTCCACTTTTAGTGGGAATTAACTTCTCCATCAATAAACATACCTGCCCATTCATCTCCATCCTTTCTCTCTCTTCCATCATTCCACCATCACTTCACTCCATCATCACTTCATTTAATAAGCTCAACTGTACTTTTCTAGTGACTGGTACTTCCTTCCACATTCTTTGCAAAAGAAACACTCCAAATTTTCAAGTACGTGCATAACAACTTAATGTCTCTTAATTACCTTACATGAATTTATTTAATTGTTGTACTTTAATATTGATATTTCACATAGCACATGTTATTACTATGCCCTGTCATATCATAATTACATCCCAGCCTGTGCGGACACATGCTTTTATTTAGGTTGGGGGGAGTGTGAACCCATGTGTCATACATGTCATTAATCACACTTCATGCACCAACATGGCAGCAAATTTGAAATTTGAAATGATATAGTTGAAATGACGTCTTGCATGCATGATGTGACACTAAGCCACCACCAATTTCTTTGATGATATTCCTCCTTTATGTCCTCTTTATTACCTTAGTCATAATCATAATGCCACCAAAAAGGTAAATTGAAGAGTCATATGACATTGGTGTTAGTACTAGTGAGGAGTTGCAGGAAGCATAAAAAAAATTGGGTTTTTTAGAAGAAGGATTGTAGGAAAAAAGTCCTTGTAGAAGTGTTTTTCAAAGTGTGAGTAGAAGCAATGGGAGGTAATCTAATCAGAAATGAACCTAGAGTTCACCAGGTAATCCTACAAGATGCACTCTCTCTAGCCAAATTCATAAATTATGGATGGTTAGATTACTTCCTGAAACTAGACAATTTCAATGATGACATTGCCTTGGAATTTGCACAAACACTTTTCGATGGTAAGGAAATGGTGAAAGGGCTAGAAGTTATAGTCACTAAAGAGAGGATTGTTGAAGCAACAGGTTTGTCTGCTGAAGGAGAACCCTACCCTATTTCTAAGGATGCTATGTTAGCTAGGGAAGAATTCATTGAGTCTAGTGATCCTCCACTTGTTGCAGATAAACAAGGAACAAGGAGAACTTATTTTCCAAAAAAATGGAAAAAAGTTGTTGTCCACATTATCAAATATATTACCTGCGAGGGTCGTCAATCATGTCTCCATTTTGTACATTTCAAGCTTCTGAATCACATGAGACATGGCAGGAGGATGAATGTGCCAAATGTTTTGTACAACCTTCTTGCAATCATGGCTGTCAAAACACAAAAAGGTAGGGAAAATTTGGTTTCCCATCACTGTTTAATTAAATTGCTTTTAGAAACATATTTGCAAAAAGTGTCCAATATGTCATGGGATGAATTTTTGAACATTGATGAATTCAAATTAGAGAATGTGGATCCTAGAGGTCAACCCCTAATTCATAGGGTTAGTGGGGAAGAGGGGGTTATTAAAATAACTCCCGGAGCTTCAACCTTTGGGGTAAACCCTAGCACAAACACTCGTGTTGCATACCCTGTAGTAGAAATAGGTTCCTTTGAATCATAGCATACAGATGAAGAAAGCTCATCTTTGGGCCCCAGTGTTGATGATTCCCCTAAAACTCCAATTCGCACTAGGGCTGCCATTCGAAAAGAGGAAGCACAAATGAGAAAGGAAAAAATTAACAAAGGGAAGGCTAAGAAGCATAAGCCAAGAAAAGTAAAACCTAGCCCTAGGAAGCAGAAAACTGAATACACTGGTCATCCTACAGCCACTGAGTAAAATACAAGCCCTCCAAAGAAATCAAAACTAAATGAGTCTGCTACTAGTGTGCCACCAAAAAGGAGCCCTAGACTTAGAGGGACACCTAGGAAGGAGACAAAATATCCTAAGGAGCAGGTAAATGTAGAAGTGAAAGAAGCTCTTGAGGGGCAGGAAAACATAGGGTTAGTAGAACTTGCTGCTATTGTAGAGCAAGTTGAAAACCAAGAACTAGTCCTAGAAGAGCAAGATGGACATCCGAAATTGGTGCAAGGAAAAATCCTAGTAGGAAAGCACAAACCTCCTAATTTTTCATGGGCATTAGTAGCCCTAGACTAATGGAAAGAGATGCAAAAGGAGGAAGAATGGAATAAAGAAAAACTCAAGCTACGGGAAGAATTCAATAAGAAAAATGTAGAAATTAAGGAGAAGAATGCAAAGATCACTACATTAAAGTATAAGGTAAACAATGTGGTGGATTTGGTACCAAAAATGATGGCATGCAAAACTCCTCCAAGGGTATATGCATTGCATTTAAAGGAGCACCATCTTTCTTTTAAGTTGTCAAGGGTCATTTATGGTTTAAGCCCTTCCATTGAAACCCCACAAGAATTTTTCCAAGCCTATCAATCCTCTCCTCTTGAGGTTAAAAATTTATTGTGTGAATTGTTCTTGCATAATTATGTTGTTCCTAATGACCATGAGTGGAATCCATTGTTATACATTGGAGATATTCACTTGAGGGCATTAATGTCATGAATTCAAAATGAAATCAATTGGGGGAAGCAATTCAAAATATACAGAGAAAGAGAACTCCATATCTCCTTATCTCTAAGAGTTGAATCAAGCAATCCTGTAGACATTTACTACACATGGAACAGGCTTCTCTATAATCCATAATACAAAAAGAGGATCATGCCTGCTATGGGGGAAGCATACTAAGAATATGAGCAGGTAGTTGCTACTACAAGAAAATCAGTATTGGGGTATATATACAGAGATGGAATTATTTTCCAAATCAGTTAAAACAAGATAAACTCCATTCCTTGCAAAATTATTATGCAGCTTGCAAACGAAGCATCAAGTACATACATCTTGGGAGGATGAAGTAGCACTATTGGCTCCCATTGATATTTCAGCCACCTATTTTGCTATGGCCAATACCAGATTACAAAACCTATCAGTATGATATAGATATAGAGAGGCCAAGGTGGGGCAGACTGGAAAGCAAGTAGGGGTTCTATGGGATC
>VDFB02047204.1:0-11070 GCA_007258455.2 Sequoia sempervirens | reverse complement strand
TATTGCTTGTTGGGCGCATTTTGCTATGGGTGCTGGCTGAAAGTTGCTGACTTCCTTTGACCTCCTTTGTCTTGGGCGCATTTTGGCCTATGTGGTGGATGAAAGTTTTTAAACTTAGAAAAAAAAATTCCATGTCTCTTGTGAGGGCGCATTTTGGGCATGGTGGAGGATAGAAAACTTTGACTTTTCTTGACTTTTTATTGCATGCCTCTCAACATGGGCGCATTTTACCCCTGGAGGTGGATAAAGTTTTATACTTAGAAATTTTTTTGCTATCAACCCTCTTCCTTGGGCGCATTTAGCTATGTGTGCAGGATGAAATGCTTGCCTTAGAATTTTTTTATGCTTCAACTCCACCAATTGGGGCGCATTCTGAGGTGGCAAGAGGATGAACTCAGACTTAGAAAAATTTTGCCTGCCACTCCCTTGAGCTGGGCGCATTTTGGCATGAGAGCAGGATGAACTTTTCATGCCTTAGCCATTTTTCTTCATTTTCGCCAGTTCTTCCATGCCTTACTATTTATAGTAAGTCTTCTGATTTTGCGCCTCTGAAGCTCAGAACGATTTGAAATTTTAAACACTGCATCCTCATGATCTTGTTGCTCTGTCAACACTGCCATTTTTAGTCACCCTGCTATTTTTAGCCCATTTCTGAAGGTGGTTTACTATAAATAGTAACCTCATGTTTCTGATAGCTCCCATGCTCGGATCGACTTGAAATTTTGATGAGGCGCCTCACCATCGCGGACTTGTCCTACCGACACCGACGCGATGCGCTGATTTTACTATTTTAGCCGCTTCAAATTGACTTTACTATAAATAGTGTCTGCTTGACGGAAATTTAACCACAGATAGCCCGAATGGCCGATCGCTGTGGTTTACACCGTTTTCGAAGATTTTGACTTTTTGATGCCTATTTTTAGGCTACAAAGCTCGAAACCCTAATTTTCTTTGCATGACAAATGAACTCGGCTTTCAAGCCAGCGGCATCTGATCACCATTCTCAATTACTGAAGCTACCGGTCGACATACCGCTAAAATAGCAAGTTCCCATCGAGTGAGAATCTCCGCTTGCATGTCACACCATCGGGCTCTCTAAAACCCATCGTGAATCACCGACATGCAAAAAGAAACCCTCGACATGCAAACCCTAAAAAAATGGGGCCTCTGGATCAATTTCGAGTTGTCGCCTCGCCTTGGCATGTTACATCATTGGGCGATAATCTCGAAACCCGTATGAATATCCGTGACATGCAAAGAAAACTCGCGATTCAACTCACGGTTCTAAGCTGACCGCTAAAAATAGTAAGCATTCCGGTCAAATTTGGCATGCAAGCAGTCTGATATACTCTGAGTGTGGTGTGACTGTCGGAATCTCAAAAATGTTGACGAATTGCCCTGAAATTTCACACTTACTAAAAATAGTAAGTACCTTAGAATTCGATGAAAATTTGCTGAGAGCCTGCTGGAAACATGCTGACAACAATGTTAAGCTCAATTTTCAATGTATTCACCTCGTTTGACTTCAAATTGGCTGGAAAGACTCAAACCCTAATTTCAGACTTGGCCAAATTCATGTTGAAGCTTGCAGACGGGAACGTCCCCAGGAAGCAGACCATAGAAAAGAGACAGACGGAGAGAGAGACACACACAAAAACCAAAGCCAAAATGACCGTAATGGAGCAAAATTAGGGGTCCCCATCTTGAATGGGCGATGTGAAAAAGGTCACAACACCGGATGGGCTCGCCAAAGGTTTTAAAGCTCGACATAGGGTCCCGCCGAAGCAGTGTTGTCTTTCCGAAGGGTGAAAAGAGCTCAGAGGGAATGCGTGAGTTCGACATAGGTCTCAGCGAAACAGAAAGGAGTTCGTCGAGAAAAAGGTGATCTCGCCGGGATGTCTCACCGAGCAATGAAGCCTTCAGAATTAAATGTGTTTGCCAAAGCTAAGGTGCCTTCAGCACAACCTCTTCCCGAAATAGGGATGTCTGGCCGATATAAGAAAAGGAGCCCGACGGGATTACTTCTATAGACGTCGGCGAAGGTCTCCCCGAAGGTAAACTCATCGCCAAAGCAGGGCTTTCATCGCCATAAAGTCTCAGCGATTAGGAGATGTCTCGCCAATAGAAGGGGACCCCACCGAAAAATAAGGAGCCCGGCGTGAGGTCTGGCCGATAGGCCAATGTTTTGCCGACAACAAGGGGGGGGCTCGCCAGGAGTTGAAGCCATCGTCAAAGGATCCTGGTAACTAAATGTGGTCTTGCCGAAAGAAATGTAGAGCCCGGGTAGAGTGAAATGCGTTTGGGGTGACATCGAAGGAGTCTTGCCGATATGGTTTGTAATGTGAAGCCCGGGGAGACTCAGAAAGGAGGTCTTAGGTTTGGTAGGATGTCTTCCCGACTTGAAGTAGTCTCAACGACAAAAGGAAAAGCAACGAGAACTCAGGAGCATTCAAAGCAGCTCGAATAGGGGGAATTGAAAGATCGACACGAGGAGCAGAATTGAATGCGGTAGTTGAAAAATATCTGAAGAAGGCTTCTCCAAGATCGGTTCTTCACACCGACACACCAACAACAGGGACACGCAAGCTTCTGCATTTAATTCACCAAAGATCTAAGGGTAGATCTTTCTGAGCCCGATATTTTTGTAAGCCCCAAGGGGCCGACGTATAGTCTATATATAAGGCAATTTTTTGCCTTTTTTGTAGAGGGTTGGAATTATGCATTAAAAAGGAGTTAGTGATTTTTTCATCAATCCTTTCTCAATTAATGTATGTTTTGTAACTCAACTGGAATCTGGAATATAACGCAGAGTTTACCTAGAAGCTACGGTTAAATGTTTGTATTACTTTCATTTCTGTATTTTAAACTATATAAGTTCTTAACTGTGTTTTTCTGAAATCTATATTCATATCTAAGGTTGTGAGAATCATTTTTCCTTCCTGAGATATGCATGTAGAGCAAGCCTGTTGAGAATACTATATGAGTTTAGAAGGGGTTATGTCAAGTAAGTGAAAAACACTGTCTTTGCTTTCAAGTGTATGTTTTTTTGTGTTCATTTTATGATTTCTCAAACATCTTGGTGTATCACCCTAGTGTAGTCCTTTAATTTATGTACTCTTTATCCCTTTCCCTTCAAAGAATCAGTAGTTTAGGTGGTACCGTACCCAAAGGAAGTCGGCCTTCTCCGAAGGTTCATTTCAGCCATAGGTGACCCACAGCCTTGAAATGATCCCATGTTGCTCTAGAATGCTCAGTTTCTTGTAAACTTTGCTCAGGGTGCAATTCTGGGTGACAACAGTTTCTGGCACGCCCGGTGGGACAGAAATTAATTTAAATTGCTGGTTTAGTATGCAACCAGTGAATTCTAGACTTTACAGAAGTCCTTTGGCATACTTGGCGACTCCACAACGAGGAAGAACTCTAGAAATCAACGCTTTCTCCAGTTTATGAAAAGAATTCGAACAAGAAGCAGCTCAGGCCCTTTCGAATACTTGCAACTATCACCACCAAGAAGACAGGGCAGAGTTGAGGAAAGGTGGAGAACAACAATCATCTATTCCAGAAGAACTCAGTCTACTCCACCTGTAAGGTCTCATTTCGTTGCACCAACAAGTCTACTACAGCCACCACCAATGGCCGCTCTAAAGAATCAACCCTTCGTTGCTTTCAATGGAGGGAGCCCCTTGAATCTAGCACAACACAATGACATTCCAATGGCATCCTTGAAGAGTTTGCCAACCTTCATGGGAGAAGACCAAACTACTCCAATTGAACATCTGAGAGATGTGGCTTCATTATGTGGAGTTCACCACATAACCCAGGAGGACATTGTAGTGAGGTTACTAGCTGCTTCACTGAAGGGAAGAGCAGTCCAATGGTATAGGAGCCTACCAGTCAGTTCAATTGCAACATGGGATGATTTTGGAGAAAAATTGCACAAGCAATTCCAAGACAGGTCTGACAAATTGTCTCTATTGGAGCAACTGACTACAATTAAGAGGGCTCCACAAGAGCAGATGAACGACTTCAACTTTAGATTCCAAAGAACTTGGGATAGAATCCCTGCGACGGTGAGGCCACCTCCAGAGTATGCATTTTGTACTTTTTGAGAGCCCTGAACAGTGATATAGCTGTTATGATCCAGTCAATGGGAGGAGTGTCTTTACCGGATGCCTTTGAAATAGCCATCAGAGCTGAAAACAGCTTAATTCAAGCTGGTAAGGTTGCTCCCAGGCCACCAATGCCTATATTCCCAGAAATTCATGCAAACATCCCTTTGCAAATACCTTCTTTCACACCTCTACCAGCTGTACCAACGCTACCAGCTGTTGTTCCAACCATTGACAAGCAAGAAAGTGTTGCTTCAAGCTCAGCAAATGAATTACAAGAGATCAAAAGTCTTTTGCAGACTTTTGGTAACAAGTTGGTGAACTTGGAAAAGCAGCAGACCTATTCCAGGCCTTATCAACAGCAAAATCAGCCCTTTCAAGGTCAGCAGCAGCAATTCCAAGGGAATAGACAACAATATCAAGGCAATTATCAGGGCCCAAGACAGAATGTGAACTCAAGGCCTTTTCAAACCTATGCTCCTGCGCCTGTTAGTGCAGTAAGGGACATGGTTCCTACTCAAAATAATTTGGCAGCAGATTATGAATGGTGTTATCCATGTAATCAGCCACATAATCAAGCTACATGCTCTAACGGTGTCATCAATCAAGCCCTGATGGTGCAAAATGTTGTAGGCGCGCAAGATTTGCCTAAGAAGGGTTATCTACAACAACAGGATCAGCCCGGAGATGATTCCACCCTCCTAAATTGGCAAGGAGAAGAATTATGTGGAGTAAACTAGAACAACACATCCGTTGCTGCTAATACTAGAGCCAAGAAGAGGGCTTTAGAGGTTGAATAGGCAGCAAATAAAGATAAAGGAGCTGCTGATTCGTTAAGTCAGCAAGTGCCACATACTTTGTAGCAAAGTCTCGACACTAGTAAGGAGAAATCTTTGCATGCTACATCCTCAAGTCAAGTGCAGCCTGACCATATTGTTGCAAAGACACAGCCCAAGGTAAATATATCTGCACCTTTCAACATTGTTGAAAGTATGAAAAAAATGAATGTTTCAATTTCGATGTGGGATTCTTTAGCAATCCCTGGTCAAATTAATTTGTTACAATCAGCTTTATCAAGTCCATTTAGTTTGAATCCTCCAAATAAAGTCTCTTTAGGCCAAACAAAGTCAGTCTTAACCAATGCCCCTATAGATAGTACCCCACAAAAAAGCGATGGTGTTAAGCCCCCTCCTTTCTATGTTTCCTTAATAGTGGGGGATAAATTATTACACAATTGCATGGTTGATGGCGGGGCTAGCAGTTCAGTGATGCCAAAAAAGATTGCAAACCAGTTAGGTTTGCAATATCAGCCGTTAGAAAAGGGGGTACTTCAATTGGATGGAACAACAGTAAACACTATAGGTGTTATTAAAAATTTGAATCTCACACTACATGCCTGTCCCAACTTTTCAATCCCGCAAGATGTGTTTGTCATAGATTTGCCACCATTTTTTGCCTTATGCCTATCTAGAGACTTCACAACTAAAATTGGAGGGTATTTGTCTTCAGATTGGTCCCATATGTTTTTTAGGACCAGGTATGGTACTAGGGTAACCATAACTTCTGAATCTCTTGCTAAAGATCATATTGAACCCTACGTGCCGTCTGTGATAAATCTCAACTCTACTGTTTTAGAGGGTGTTGAACTTGCTGCAGCACAAGAGTTACGAGCTGAGAGTGTACCTGAAGTGCTCTTGAATGAATGGGCAATTGAGAACGTGGTTGACAACCCAAATAAGCTTATTCAGGACACTGGCTTGGGAAATTATATATTGCATGAACATGGGACAAAAATGCCAAATCTTGAGAGGAGTGCAGACGGTCAGTTCGGGCAGCAAAATGAATTATGGGAAATGTACTTTGATGGCTCAAGAAGCAAGAATGGGGCAGGAGGGGGTGCAATGCTTGTGTCCCCTCAAGGTGACAAATACTACTCTGCATTCCGTTTTGCTTTTGCATGCTCCAATAACACTGCTGAATATGAAGGCCTTGTTCAAAGTCTAGAGTGGGCGAGAAAGAGAGGAATAACCAACTTGAAAGTCCATGGGGACAATGAACTAGTTGTTAATCAAGGGGCATAAATGCTGCTAAAAATGACACATTAAAGTCTTATAGAAACAGAGTGTGGAACATGCTCGAAGATTTTGATGCTTTTAACCTAGTGTCTATCCCAAGAAATCAGAACAAGCATGCTGACAGGCTTGCAGCCATTGGAGCACAGTTTGACATTCCAAATGACATCGGAAAAGAGAAGGTGCAGCAGTATGTCAAGGTTGTGGTCAGACCATCAATTCCTGACAACAACATTCACTGGCAAGTCTTCGACAGTGATGAACAGATCCTCTCTTTCTTGCTAGAAGAAGATCAGTTCTCCATAATGAATCAAGCAAAACTCAAGCAGCAGTATGGTGATCAAGTCATACAGCTAAAGACAAACAAGCTACCCAAAGGTCTTGTTACCCTGGAATCAATTTTCAGTACTGATGATCAGCTCAAGAAGGGTAAAGCTGGCTTACAAATCAAAGAAGAACATTATGAAGAGCTGGAGATTTTCAAAGGTAAGCTTCTTAAGATAGGAAAAATTTGTTCACCTGAAGATAAGCAAGCTTTTGTTGCTTTATGCCAAGAATTCTATGATGTCTTTGCTTGGGAATACTCAGATTTGAAAGGGTTTGATCCTCATATTGCTCAGCATACAATTGAATTAGAACCTAATACCAAGCCAGTAAGGCAAAAACAAAGGCCTTTGAATCCCAAGCTCGAACCCTTAATGATTAAAGAGATGACCAAATTAGTTGAGGGGAGTATTGTCTTTCCTATTAAGCATACTTCATGGGTCTCTAACCTTGTACCAGTTAGGAAGAAAAGTGGTGAGATAAGGCTCTGTGTAGACTTCAGGGATCTTAACCGATCCTCTCTAAAAGACCACTACCCACTCCCCTCCATGGAACGAATCTTGCAAGAGGTTGCTGGTTCTGGAAGGTTTTCCCTGCTAGATGGTTTTTCAGGATATAATCAGGTGCTGGTTAAAGAAGAAGATTAGTTTAAGACTGCTTTTACGACTAAATGGGGCACCATGGCATACAAAAGGATGGCTTTTGGTTTGTCTAATGCTGGTGCCACGTTTCAGGGGGCTATGGACATGGCGTTTCAAAGCTTGATCAACAAGATTATATGATTTACCTAGACGACATTACAGTATATTCCAAGAATGCTGATGAACATGTGTCACATCTTAGGCAAGTTTTTGAAAAATGTAGAGAGTTTGGTATCTCTCTCAATCCAAAGAAGAGCGTCTTTGTTGTTCATGAGGGTAAACTATTAGGACACATAGTGTCAAAGCAAGGAATCACTATTGACCCTGAAAGAGTCAGAGCCATACTCGAGTTGCCACTGCCTAATCACAAGAAGGGTCTACAGAGCTTTCTGGGATAGATTAACTTCCTGAGGAGGTTCATCCCAGATGTTGCAAACCTATTACAGCCCCTGACGGCTATGTTAAAAAAGGATGTAGTTTTCAATTGGACAAAAGATGCCAAGAATAGTTTTGAAAAGGTCAAGGAGGCCTTAGCAGCAACTCCTACACTGATAAATCCCAATTTCTCCAAAGATTTTTATCTATATGCTTATGGTAGCACAAGTGACATTTTTGCAATATTAGTTCAAAAAAATGAAGAGGATGTAGAACAACCAATAGCCTTTTTCAGTCAAGGTTTGGTTGATTATGAACAGAAATACTCCTTTGTAGAGAGGCATGTTCTTGCTGTGATCAGAAGCCTGAAGAAATTCAAACCTTTGATCTCTCATAATAAGGTTCATATTCTGGTTGCACACTCAAGTGTGAAAGAATTTTTGTTGAATAAAGATCTAAATGAAAAAAGAGCAAGGTGGATCACTAAAGTCATGGAGTATGACGTAGATATCAAGATCACCAAATTGGTTAGGGGTAGAGGTCTCTATGAGCAGCTTGCTACTGGGTCGAGTAGTGATATTGAGCTAGAAAAGGATGTTACCCTTGCTAATGCAGATGAGGTTCAGAATGCTCATGACGATATGCCTATGAGGATAAATAATTGGGTTCAAGATATGACCCAATTTTTACAAACCAGTGAGTGTCCACCAAGTTTGAACAAATCCAAAAGAAGATACTTCAGATTGCAGTCCATACCATATGTGATGGTAAATAATGTTCTCTTCAAAAAGGATCTAAATGGTGTCCTATTAAGATGCATTCACAGTGACCAAATTGAAATGGTGCTTCGTGAGTTTTATGATGGAGCTGCGGGAGGTCACTTTGCTCCCAGAACTACTGCCTGGAAAATTATGAGAGCTGGTTATTACTGGCCCAGCTTGTTCAAGGATGTGTATGCCTGGTCAAGGAAGTGCATCAAATGTGCTCTGTTTTCAGGAAAGGAAAGGTTACCAGCTATGCCCCTGCACCCGATTCAAGTAGAGCAGCCCTTCATGAGATGGGGCATTGATTTCATTGGACCAATAAATCCACCTTCAATTGCTGGTCACAAGTGGGTACTCATAGCCACTGACTATTTTACAAGGTGGACAGAAGCAATAGCTTTGAAAGAAGCAAGGGAGTCTTCAGTTTTGAGCCTCTATGAATTGGAGCGCCTGACTCCATCATTTTTGATAATGCCCTTGCATTCACGGGCCTAAGGGTAACCGACTGGG
This sequence comes from Sequoia sempervirens, assembly GCA_007258455.2. Lineage (NCBI taxonomy): Eukaryota > Viridiplantae > Streptophyta > Pinopsida > Cupressales > Cupressaceae > Sequoia > Sequoia sempervirens. Next base: position 2,275 of record VDFB02047204.1, on the reverse strand, counting down.
CCATTAAGCATGGCATTCATTTGAGCACATCTTCAAATTATTATCCCTAGGGCAATGGTTTAGCTGAAAGCACAAATAAGAACCTCATCAGGATCATTAAAAGAACCATAGAGGATAATCAGAGGACCTGGCCCAGTAGTTTAAAGAATGCACTTTGGGCAGACAGAGTGACCCCTAAGAGATCTGTTGGTAATTCACCATATATGCTAGTCTATGGCAAAGAAGCAAGATTGCCCCTTTCTGTGGAGCTACCAGCTCTAGACATTGTTCACCAACTGGAGGTGCTTGAGAGACAGGACCCAATGTCTGTAAGGTATGCAGAGCTCATGGAGCTCGAAGAATCAAGAGACAGAGCAATGAAAACTTTGGAGGATCATCAGCTCCAGACAAAGAGGACATTCGACAAAAGGGCTACAGCAAAATCTTTTAAGAAGGGAGACCTTGTGCTCAGGTGGAATGTCCTGAAAAGCAAACCAGGCCATCACACCAAGTTCGACAATATGTGGACTGGTCCATTTGTTATCCCAGGCTGTAAAGAACACAATGCATATCAACTGGCTACAACAGAAGGTGAAGTGCTTCCTATCCCAGTCAATGGGATACACCTTAAGCCCTGTTTTCAAATCTGAAAGGTCTAGCGATTATACATAATAGTTTAGGTTTTATGTTTCCCATAAGTGTTGTTTCAGCACAGTCTATATTTCCTTTTTTTTGGTTTCCCCTGTCTTGCTGTTTTGGCCACCTGTTGTGTCCTACAAATCTCATGAGGTTGGGGCCATGTGCAAAGCTGACGTTTTAATTGTTGTCTAAGTTTTCTAAACGACTCTGTGCCCAATGGATAGGCCTAGGCTACTGGTTTCCTTGTTTAGCAGGCAAACATCCAGCAAAGGTCGCCATAAATGTTACCCATTTTTCACCTATGGGCTCAATCAGGCAGGGTAACCCATGCTTTCAGAGGCTCTCGAGGATCAGATCGAGGGACACTTGCATCAAGATCACATTTTTCTAACTTGTTTGCTTCTTGTGCAGATCCAGGGGAAGGTGATGTCTTAATTCGGCACGTGGATTAAATGTGGCTCCCAAGAGGGTTGAGCCCAGCGTGCATGTCTTCAGTTTGGGGGTGGGTTTTCTTTTCTTTCCCTCTTTTCTTTTTCTTTTTCTTGTCTTTTCTTTGTTTCTGCCGGGGGCGGAACCGAGTCGGGATCCGAATTTGGAACTTTACCAAAAGTTCTGGTTCCTAGTTTTGGTCCGGTTCCAACCCCGGTTCCGCCTTTTCCCTCTTTGTCAGGCCCCTTCTTTATTTCTGTCAGAGGCGAGATCGGGTCGGAACCAAATTTGGAACTTTTCCAAAGTTCCAAGTTCCGATCTCGTTCCGGTTCCGGTTCCGGTTCTGGTTCCGGTTTCGGTCCCGTGCTTGTGCGCCCCCTCCTCTTCTCTGACCGTGCGTTTTGACCGTGGGGTAGTTTTTCCCTTTCTTCCTTATCCTTCTTTCCCCTTTCCTTGCCTTTGGTCGAGGCGGGTTCGAGACGGAGTTCAAATTTGAAGCTTAATGAATGTTTCAGTTTCGGTTTTGTTTCCGCCCCTGCCCCTGCCTGTGTTTTGCTTGGGATCAGTTTTAGTTCCGATCCCACCTTGCTTCCTATGTGCGCCTTCTTTCCTTTCCCGGGCCCGAGATCGGGCCGGAACCTGAATTTGGAACTTTTTCAAAAGTTTAGGTTCTTGGTTTCGTTCCGGTTTCGGCCCCGGTCCCGCTCTTTCTTCTTTCCTTTTCTTTTTGGCCTGGGATTGAAAGTACTCTCTTCCTCCTTGGTTTCCCCTTGTGTTTTCTTTTTCTTCCTTCGTCTTTTGGGTTTTGTCGGAGGAGGAATTGGAACGGAATCCGAACCTGAAACTTGAAGAAAGTTCCAAGTCCGGATTTAGTTCCGGTTCCGGTTCCGGTTCCGGTTCCAGTTCCGGTTCCACTGCTGCTTTGTTCCTTTCTTCCTTGTTTTTCGTCGGGGTTGCTTTCTCCCATTTGTCTTTCTTCCTTTTCTTCCCTCCCTTCGCCTTCTTTTAGGTTTTGTTGGGGGCAGGACCGGGTCGGAATCTGAAACTAAGACTTGAGGAAAGTTTAAGTGATGGATTCTTCCCCGGTCCCGGTTCTGCTGGTATTCATCTGTTTTGCTCCCGCCCCCCGCTCTTCCCCAGTCCCGATTCCGATTCAGTTTCCGTCCCGTCCCCGCCAGTTTTGAAGAGTCTCGGCGACCAGTGAAGTCTCCCCGACAACAATAAGGTT